>CM033802.1:13408757-13661757 GCA_019656835.1 Rhododendron ovatum | reverse complement strand
TGCCGCCGGGGGCAAAGTCGATGCGGGCCATGGAGACACCTAGGGTGTTGAGGCCAGGAATTTGCATCACATCAGCTAGAGTCACGTTTGAACCCAGCATATTGTTGGTGGGCTGTGGCATTGCTAGACCGGCAAAGAAAAAATCTAGTGCGCTGAAGCTTGCCTTGCAGGCAAAACCATTCATCATCACGGCTGTGAATCAGCAATAAGGTATACTATTAAGTACTGTTATTATCAAAATAAGAAATGGGAGTCCAAAAATTACACCAAAATTAAATAGATTAGTATGTTAGTCTCTTATAGTTTTAAATATATCGTAGTTTGATTGACACAAAATCCAAGTGATTTTAATTTTCCAATGTCTTTCAATTTAATTGATAAGAAATAAGTACATCAGTATTTTTTACTCGAAGAAAGAATGAAATAACTTCAAACTTATTGTAACATTAATTAACCAAAATCATCCCAACATAAAGTGTATTATGCTATAATACAAAAACATATACTACAAATATTGGAGTGTTTGGTCCCAAATATTGGATTGGTGGCATATCAACTGGGTCTACCCGTACTCGGTAGCGGATCTCTCAAGATGGTGGTTCGACAATAGCTTCCGTAATCTGGAAAAGCACATATGAGAAGCTTGTTTCTATGCAACCATCTGGTCCATTTGGATTATGAGGAATGGGTGCAACTTTAAGAACGCGAATGCGATCTCAAAGGAGGTGGTGGATAAAATCAAATTCAGGGTGGCGATGTGGATGAAAGTCAAATTCAATATTTGGATTTATACAGTGGAGGATTTCAAAATGTGTTTGGATGTTATTTGATCGCTAAAATTGTAACTGTTAAGGTGTGCTTCATCCAACTTCCGGCTGTATGTTGTGTTTTCTCCCCTTCCCTTTGGTTGAGTTCTGAGTTTTTGGGCTCCTCAACCACCCTTCTCAAGGTAACCTTTCGAGTTTAATAAAACTTTGTTTTGCCGAGCAAAAAAAACCAAAATACTTTTTCCTGAAGAAAAATGCTACGGTCCCATAATGTAGAATCCATAAACGCCCCATAAGTTTGATTTATGTTAATCTCCAAATCAATTGTGGGTCCCAAACTCTTCAACCAAAGTTTATTTCCTTGTGCCACATTTGATTATAGGTAGTTTAAGGAAAGAAAATTATGGGTACATAGTATTCCTCAAAAAATTTGGGTCGAATTCGAAACACTATTCCAAACATGCCCAAATTCGATAATGCTGTTGAACCATTAGTACGAGCAAAAAAGGGAAACATGTTTTTGACAACAAAAAGTCTAGGAGTATACATTTAAAACACAACTCCGGATATAACTGTGCCCGAAACTGTTAAATAAGTTTAAATCTATGTGCGTCTAACAATTTCAGACACTATTGTGTCGGAAGTTTGTGTTTTAAAATTGAGGTGTGTTTGTAGCATTAATGCTCTATAGACAAAATAAATACCATTATTGAGATCAGCAACACATAAGTCTTGGAGCATATCAGGTTCTGCAGAAATAGAGCTGGAAATGGTGGCTATTACTAGCACCATAACGACCACCGCGGAGAGTTTTCCAGCAGCAGCAACCATGGCTGGAAGGTGTATGAGAAATGTGTTGTGTTTCTGAAAGGTGAAGCAAATCAGAGCTTAATTGGAAAAAGCTAGAGGAGTAAACAAGAGAGAAAAGTCGGGATTTGGGTACTGGGGACATGAAAGGTGGGGTGCCTTACTTATAGGCAGAGGTATTTAGATAGAGAGAGTCTTCTAGATAGAGCGGGAGAGGCAACATAATCCCCCGCCCCCACAAAAACTGGCCCGGGAAACCAATTTTCTGTCCCTTTTTTTGACTGTGTCGTCTGACATCTATTTCTCACTACTGTTGGTATTGTTTTCGAATAGAAAATTAATGACCAGAAGAAAAACATAAATGAATTTCACGGCGATGGTGAAAACAAAAAATCTATTTTCTCAACCTGATCTCACTCGAACTTGCATCAAATCCTTTTTTTTTTTTTTTTGAAAGGTAAATTTTTTTTGTTAACCTCTGAAATTTACAAAGATTAATAGGAATAAGGAGTAATGGCTTTATATTCATAACCCGAGACCCAACCGAGTAAACAACGCTAAGAATAATCATATGTCCATCCAAAACCCAAACCCCAAATCTTACATTAATATAATAGCAGATTAGATTATATATCAAGATCATATATACAGTGTTTGATGACATTTATCATATACTATAATACCATAAAATGTGAAATATACAGTGTTACAAGTTGTGGTATAATAAATTCTTTTTTTTTTTCTCGGATGGTATAATGAATTCAATCGTATTACTTCGATGAAACCAAACTTACCATGAGATCCTATATTCTTGCACCATTAAAAAAAGTGACATATGAAAGTCCCAAATAAAAACTAAAAATTCAAAACTATGGGACCAATATAAAGATTTGGCATCTAATTAATATGGGTGTTCCATTTATGACCCATTCTATAGTTAAATAATAATAACAATAATATGGGAAGTCACCCAACAGGATTGTCCAAGGCTCTCAATATTTTACTAGTAGTACGTATTTTTGACATTTGTTGTCCATACCGTAGGCAGGTGAAGTTTACCTAATTTTTTTGTTCTATTGACAAACTTGTGTAATTAATAATATACATACGTACTACTCCATAACTTGGTATTCAAGGCACAAGCCTGTATGACCCGCTCAAAGATTGTATTTAAATTTGGGATATATATACTCATTGAACTTGTCTAAGAAAAACCTTCACCAACCTTGTACCATTTCTAATGTACTAGAACATATGATCATGTCTTCTTATTCTTTAACCAATTCTCCTTGTAATCCTAATGCGTAATCGTGTAAACGACTAGAAGGAGCTGTAGGTATTAATCCAAGGCAGAGCCGGCCCTGACTTTTCGGGGTCTTAAAGCGAAAATTAAAAATATGGCCTCTTTTGTTGGGCTATAATAAGGGATAACAAAGTAGGAGGGGCCCTTACAATTCATAATTTTTTTGGATACCTAAAGCGGCCGCAACACTTGCTTTAACTCAGGGCCAGCTCTGATCCAAGGTATGCGCAATTAAACTCGCTCGAGACACCTTGCATTACCATGTATAAACATATATGTATGTACTTGCTCAAGCGGCACCATTGTAGTAAGTTAAAAAAAATTATTAAGCAATGCTGCTCAATTTTAAGTTAATATGTCTTCGAATATTTGTGGAACGACCGGGAGTTTTTCTAAAAAAGCCACCTTGCCTTTATGTTATGTCTTTTTTCAATTTATTTTTATTTTTTGCATTTGTCAGTTTTGCGTTAAACTTTTGTGAATTATTGATTTGTCTCAACGAGAAAAAGTAATTATGACCAAAACCAAATTTTTTTCACACAAAAATTTGGCGCAAAACCAATTAAGCGTGAAAATTTTTAAAAAAAGAAAAATTTCAGGTGGCTTTTTTAAGGAAACTTAGCTTGACTAGTGACTACACAAACAGTCGTTTAGACAAAGTTTTGGATACCGTCATTGGGAGAGCAAGTAGGAATGGAATTAAGAATGAAATAGAGTTGGAGGAATTGAGAATGGAATAATCATTCCCATTCTCATGTTTGGTTGTGCTTAGGAATAATCATTCTCATCTCCAATGGAATAGTGTGGCAATAGTAAATTTTGGGGTGGGAATAGTAAATTTTGGTGTGGCAATAGTTAATGTTGGAGTGGCACTAGTAATTTTGGTGTGACAAAAAAAATAGAATAACAATTCCTTAGTTTTTTTTGGAGGGAATGACAGTTCTTTTACTAAGGTAAATAGTGATTCCATTTGGAATTATTATTCCATTATTCAATGGTGAACCAAACATTGGAATAAGTAAGTCATTGGAATGACTATTCCATTCCAACTTTGATTCCATCCAACCAAACATGCCTAACAGAAAACAAGATGGATATGTTATTCATACAAGAAAGCAAGCACTGGTTGCATTTTTTGTGGTGTAGAACTGGAGACTTTGGATCATATATTCTTCTTCTCTGCCAACCCTGTATGGACCTTTTGGACTGAAGTTCTTAATGGGTGGGGTATTCAATGGGAAAACCCTACATCAGTTCAATCTCTTATGCAATGGTGGAATGGTGGAAACTGATTTGGGATACCATACCATTTGCAGTAATGTGGTCCATTTGGAAGATGATCAGAAATGAATGCATCGTTCAACAAAAGGAAATCAGGGGTGTGCCGGATGCGCAGTAAAAAGAAATTTTAGAAAAAGAAGATTTTTCAAGCTTAAATATATTGAAATGGAAAAATAAATTTTTAATTTTTTTCACACCATTTAAAAGATCTCGATGAGATCTATCAAATAAGATCCATATTGGCAAGAAAATTATTTGCGTAAACATATGATTTTTGAACTTGAAAAATCTTCTTTTTCAAAAAAAGAACTCTAAAAAAGAAAGTGGAAGACCCACTCAATTGGTTAATCTTCTGTTCGATCTTAATAAAATCTTTTTCGTCGTGCCAACCAAAAAAAAGACAAAGAAAGGGAATTGATGAAGTACAGGATTGCATCGTGGGCGAAAACGAAATGGGGCAGCAATGACTATTCTGTGAACGATTTCACATGGGTATTCAAATGTGACTGTGTACTCTGGGCTACTCTATTCGAGAGGGCTTTAGAGTCCAGATAAAATCAGGCAACGAACTCTGTTTTGGAAACATATTTGGTTCGGAGAGACAGCTTTGGAAGAGGACTTTCTGAGATTGTTCTCCTTATCTACTCAAAAAGAGGAAATGATTAGCAACATGAGGGGAGATGCAAACAGTGGCTCTTGGGAGTTTCTATTCAGGAGAAGGGTGTTTGGGTGGGAGACTTAGTCAAAACTAAAGTCGCGATGTGGATGAAAGCGAAATTCAACATCAAAATTTATACTGTGAAGGATTTTAAGGTTTTCTTAGATGGTACGGTATTAGAAAAGTGAGATTGTAACTTAGTTTTGAAGTGTGTTATCCAACTATCGGTTGAATGCGTTTTTATTTTGTTGCATCCTAGCTTCTTGAGCTAAGATGCTTTCCTCTTGATGTACCAATTTCGAGTTATATAAAATGTTTCGTTTGCTGAAAAAAAAAAGTGACTGTGTGCGTGTTCCATATGGGTGTGTGAGTTGGGTGCGGTGTATGTCCTCGTTTGTGTATGTTCTCCAAAGGGAAGCGGTCAGCGGTGTGTGTCCTCTGAAGGTGTAGTGTGTTTCTCCAAAGAGGTGTGCATACTAAGGCTCTGTTTGGAACTTATAGAAAAGAAAAGAAATGAAAGGAAAATAAAAAAAGAGGAAAATGAGATGAAACTAGGAGAGAAAATTTACTATTTATTGAACTAAGAACTTTTTTTTTCTTCTCTCTCTCTTAACCGAACAATGGAAGGGAAAATTTTTTAATTCTCTTTTCCTTTCCTTTTCTTTCCATAAGTTGCAAACAGAGCCTAAAGGCATGTGTTTCACGTGTGATCGGTAAAAGAGTGAGTTTCTTCAATTGGGTATGTCATTGAAATTCCAGGCTAATATCCATCATACCAGATTGATCTAGTACTTGGTTGATCATGAGTAAAGAAGTAAACAAAGGATTAAAAGCTGAGAGAATGTACAGAGAGAGAAACTCTTGGAGAGACGGTGAGAGAGATGGAAATCTATGGAGAAATAGAGTGAGAAATATTGGGCGAAGACCAGATTATAGATTCAATTAGGACTATAGTGGACACAGAAGGCAAAATCAAGCTAATAGTGGAGGAAGACAGTACGATTTTGGTGCGGGAGGGGTGCAGAGATGGATAACACTGTTCATGGATAATATCCCTGAAGACAAAGACAAGGTATGGCTATCCAAAACCTTTACCAATTATGGTATTGTGAAAGATGCGTTTATACTTACGAAGAGAAGCAAAAGAGGGACTAGCTTTGGCTTTGTAAAATACGACTACCCTGTTTCAACTGAGATGGCGATTTACAGAGCAAATGGGATGTATGTTGGTAGTAATAAGCTTTTAGTCCAAAGAGCAAGATACGGGGTGAATCAAAAAATGGAAGAGGAAAGGAGGGGTAAAGAAATTTGGAGGCAAAAGAGGATCACCAGTACAAGCAAAGAGGAGGAACAAAGGAGTTTGGCTTTCACAGAAAATAGACAAAGTGAGCAGCAAAACCCTAGATCTAATTAAGGCTGAAAACACTCAAGGAGAAAAGGCCCAGGATATGTTACATATTGTGTTCGAGTGAAGGCAACTGGAAATGGGTGGCTATACAGGAGTGCTATTGGCAGGATGCGCAGAATAATTACAACTCAACGCCTAGAAGAAATTTTCAAGAAAGAAAACATCAAAGACGTGAAAATCAAAGCTATGGGAGGTAGATGTTTGATTTTAACTTTCCCATCTGTACAGGTTAGAGATGAGATTATAAGTCTTAGATGGATCATGAGTTGGTTTGATGAAGTAAAACCGTGGAATGGAGAACAAACAAGTCAGGAATGCTTTGTGTGGCTTGCATGTTATGATGGAACGCCGCTTAATGCATGGTCAGGGTATACTTACAAAGAAATTGGGAAAAAATTGGGCCAACTGATGGATATGGATGAAGACACCATAAAGGAGGTATCTTTTGAGAAGGCCAGATTCCTTGTTAATTGCTACTGAGAAACCATTCAAAATTGAAGGACAAATCCAACTTCAGGTTGAGGGTAGAAAGTATATGGTTCGGATTGAGGAGGAGGAGGAATCTTTTAGAAATAATGTTGAAGATGGCCGGGAACAAAACCTATGGAGTTTCTGGTGGAACTGATGAAAAAGACGATGACGTGGATGAAAGGACCAATGGGAATAATTCTGAAAGGGGGCCAGGTGATGACATGGCTGTAGAGGATAATGGGAAGGAGGATGGCAGTAATGGCAAGCATGCAGAAGGGACATAGCATCATGAAAAGAATGATATAGCCAACAAGGAATTAATGGTGGAAGTAATGAACAAGAAATGGAAAACTAACAGTCTCATATTTCAAGTCGGCTCAGGGGTTTACCGAAGCTGAAGACCAAGAGTCATGTGGGAATTTTTCATCCTCCTCACGTAATTTGAAATCTGTGGTACCGGTGGAGCAATCTGTCAATCCATTAATTACAAACAACCAACTACTTGAGCAAGCTGGAGCGCAAAGATGCTATATGCACAGCGGTTGTGCAAAACATCAAACACAACCAATCTCCATCCGTTCATTGTTATGTGTGTTGTGTAACCAATTTTGACCGTTCAGATGTGTTTGGATGCTCTAGATTTTAAAAAAACTCTTCCAAGGAAAAGTTTAACTCTTCCAAGGAAAAGTTTGAACGAATCTTGACCATTTATTACAACAATGGACGGATGGAGATTGGTTGTGTTTGATGTTTTGCACAACCGTTGTGCATGTAGCATCTTTGCAAGCTAGAGTACTAGTTGGGGGTCCCAAGGGGGAGATGGAAAGACTACTTCTGTACCAAACTCAGTGGGGAATGGTATCCTGTCCAACTTGGACTCCTCTCAAGTAAAAGGTATCAATCTATTGGTGGATTTAAATCCAAGAACCAAAAGAAAGGCAATAAGAAGTAAGCAGTATGAGGAAAGTCTAAGCACGAGTGGAAGTGAACAATCGCAAAGCCAAGGTCAAATTGATCTGCTAAGTGAACTCCATGAAACAACAGCTATGGGTAAGAGTGTAGGAGTGGCCTACAAGGTAAAAGACTTGCTAATTATGAGGAAAATGATTGAGACGGAAGCGAAGGAGTTCCCTCTATTGCGGAGAGATACAATCGTTTGATTAATTTCAAGGATAGCAATCTCTATTATGCTCAGACCTCAATGAAGATAATTTCTTGGAATATTAGAGGCATGGGAAGCTCCACTAAGAGGAGTTTTCTCACTAAACTCAGAAAAGACCAGATATACTCTTGATTCAAGAAACAAAGGTGGATAGTTTTGATTCTTTACAGATTCAAAAATTGTGGGGAGAGGACAATGTGGATTTTGTGGCAGTAGGGGCTGAAGGAGCATCTGGGGGCTTGTTAACAATTTGGAATAAGAGCAGCTTCAAACCTAGTACCATCTTATCTCAGAGCAGATACATCATAATCACAGGTTTTTAACTAAATTTTCAATGTGTATGCCCCAAATGATAGTGCAAATTGAAAGGAGTTATGGAATGATCTGCTATTGTTAAAGAACTCAAATCAAATTCCCTGTTGTATTGGAGGGGATTTTAATGAAATCAAAGCAGTCACTGAGAGAACGGGATGTACCAGGATTGAAAGAAGTATGAGAGACTTTCAAGAGTTCATTGATGGAGAAGAATTAATGGATATTCCCATGCAAGGGAGGCAGTTTACATGGACTAATTTCCAGGATCAAGCAACACACAGCTGATGATGCTTGTTGAATGGAAGGTTAATCTATAACATTTCTGGAAATCTAATCTGTCTGCGGAAGCTGCTGGATTTGATGTGTGTGGATCCTGAACTTTGCTGCTGTTTGTTGTTATTGTTGCTGTGAAGTACCTTGCTGCTACATCGCCACTACTTTGATCCATTCTGAGTTTCTCCTCAGGATGATTGAAGATTGTTTGAAGATGGTATGAGTGCAATTGTTTTCTTCCTTATGGCTTTGGTTTGAAGAAGGATCAACGATTGTGCGTCGCAATGCTGAACGATTGGTTTTTCTGAAGTTTCTGTTGCCTATCAAAAATTAAAAAGAAAAAGAAAAAGGAAGTTTTCATCAAAATGAACCAAACCTAATCTCCAATGGTACTCTCAAGATTTAGTATCGGTAATTTTGGATATATTTGGAACGAAATATGCTAAACGTACAAACATTGACCACTACTATCTCTTGTATGTGATTAAAATTGGCTCTTTTTCTCAACAAGGGTGTCTAGGGCTTCAACTAATCTTTGGAATCAGATAGTTTCTTTAGGAACTTAATCCTTACGAAGTTACGAGCAGCCTCAAAGGGCAATTGAGAAATAGAAAATTTAACCACTGCGCCACCCCTTAAATTTTTGAATATGTGACCTTCAATCTGGAAGTGAAACCCAAGAAACTGAACAGTTTTAAATCTAGCTATACTTCAAACTTAATTGATCATGCATATATGACTAAAGAAGTAAACAAAGTAGGTTTTCCAGATTACCTTGTATGGAAAGGCATATATGACCTTATTTTAGTTAAAATAAGGACTTTTCCATTTCTCCCATTTTCCGTTCGAATTTTGATGATCTGAGCCGCTTAATGTGTTTAGAACGTGATTTTAAGAGTACCCGCAAGGAATCAGTAAAAAAAATAACAAGGCAGAGCTTCATCCGAGCAGTTTTTATTTGAACCGTTCAATAAAAAACAAACAAAAACTGCTCAGATGAAACCTTTCCGGTCATTTTTTGTTGTTGATTTTTTGCGATTACCCTTAAAATCACGTTTTGAACACATTGAGGGGCTTGGATCATCAAAATTCTATCAGAAAATAGAGGTCCTCATTTTATTAAGTTAAGGTGGTTCTTAGGAGAAGGGAAATCTATATATACATATACAGTCGTTTTCAAATGAGGAGGAATAAGGACCTCCTCATTTCTCCCATTTTCCGTTCGAATTTTGATGATCCGAGCCGCTCAATGTGTTCAGAACGTGATTTTAAGAGTACTTGTGTGGAATCAGCCAAAAAAATAATCGGGAAGGGCTTCATCCGAGCAGTTTTTATTTGAACCGTTCGATAAAAAATAAACAAAAACTGCTCGGATGAAGCCTTTCCGGTCATTTTTTTTGACTGATTTCTTGCGGGTGCCATTAAAATTACATTCTGAACACATTGAGCGGCTTGGATCATCGAAATTTTATTGGGAAAGGGAGGTCCTTATTCTATTAAGTTAAGGTGGTCCTTAGGAGAAGGGGACTCTATATATATATATATATACACACACACCTGAGGTCACAGTTTGGTGAAATTTTGCATTTGGGCTAGCAAGGGAGATTTGTTGAAAATGATCCAAACTCCTCCTGCTCTCCCAAAACTGGTGTAATCACCATTTACCATATATATTAGTTGCAGTTGTTATCAGTTCCATACAAAAGATTAATTTCCCCATGTGCCTGAAAGTGCTTCTTGTCAAATTACCAACTTCATTTCAAATCTTATTTTACACTCATCTGTCAACATATATAGATATTGGTTTGATGTGAATCATGAGAAGTGTTTTGGCTTGGAATGGGAAAATGATGGCCCAGGACGTGTTTTGATAATTAATACCCGCCAAGGACATGCTAAGAACAATTATTAATGCTGAAAATGTCTTTTGCGGGTATTAATTATCAAAACACGTCATTAGCCGTCATTTTCCCGCTTGGAAGGGATCGGACCTCTCAGCATATCTCGTTCGAATGGCCTCCATTGTATGATAAAATTGGGGACTTGATAATTGTCGAATCCACGTACACTGCGACAAGTGTTGAAAAAGGTGCACACGTGCCCCCCTATATTTTTATTGCTTACAGTAATATTGCCAAATATATGTGCAGTTCATCTTAATTATGACCTTAAAAAATTACGCTAGTGCCCACAGTAAAAGATGTCAATCAGCTTTCTGTTTTTCAATTAATTTCTTTCCATTGCTTCTATCTTATTTCTTCTTAAAAATATACATACTAATATTTATTTATGTGTTGCTTAGCCAAAGAAAATATTTATTTAGGTGTAGTAATGGATGGCCTGATAATTGAGGTTAGTCACATTACGATCCAAATTTTAGTGACAGTACAATACTATCATTTTGATACGCATTTAGATGCTATTGTTATTTAAAACAATCGTCTTATTTCTCAGTAAACACTAGAAGTGAAACCGAATACATGTGTAAATGGATTCAAATACAGTATTGGTTCACTTTTTGACCCACTATTTCTTATTGTGAAACCATAAATCTTTATTTCAATAAACAACGAGAATGAAAACAAGAAAACCAGCAACATATCAACCCCATATCACAAAGCACCCTCTAGGGCGTTCCTGCAAGCTTTGACTTGATTGCATCAACCTCCTGATTTGATATTTGGAAAGCCTTGCTCAACACACTATTTGGCACCGGGGGCGTGGCGGCAAACAACGATGTGGCCATGTCCTCGCGGCCCGGATCCTGGCTGTTGAATCCAGCAATAGCGGCGGCCGGTCCTTTCCCATTATTAATTTGGAAGTGAACCAAACCCCTAGGGAAAATAAATATGTCACCTTGTTTGATGGTCTTGGAAACAAGCACATTGGCAGTGGTAATGAACCCAGCATCCAATTTTCCGTAGAGAACGAACAATACCTCGGTAGCGCGTGGGTGCTCGTGGGGCTGGTTAAGGCCACCAGGGGCAAAGTCAATGCGGGCCATGGAGACACCTAGGGTGTTGAGGCCAGGAACTTGCGTCACAAAGGCCTGGGTCACGATTGAACCTAGCGTATTGTTGGTGGGCTGTTGCATTGCTAGGCCGGCAAAGAAGAAATCTGATGCGCTGAAGCTTGCCTTGCAGGCAAAACCATTCATCTTCACAGCTGTGAATCAACAATAAGGTATTGTTATGTCGAAATGAGAAATGAGAGCACAACATTTACACCAAAATGAAATACATTTACGTACGAGGTTTGTACAGGCTAGGTCTACATTTGTGAGCAAAGATTGAGAAAAAAGATTCCTTGTGGACAAAGAGAACACCATAAACCAATAATACCAACGAAAAGTGACGGAACTGTAGTGGAGCTAATTTATACTTATCCGGTACTAGTACTTAGTCATAACTTTAACTATTTTCAATATAATTAGTATGTTAGTCTCTTGTAAATTTAAATATTAGTATGTTAGTCTCTTTTAATTTTAAATATCAGAGTTTGATTTACACAAAATCCAAAGTGATTTTAAATTACCAATATTTTTCAATTTGATAGATAAGAAATAAGTACATCGGCATTTTAGTTACTCGAAGAAAGGAAGAAATAACTTCAAACCTATTGTTGCATTCGATCATAATCATCCCATCATAAAGTGTATTATTGTACAATACAAAAACATATTCTACAACAAATACTAGGATTATACATTCAAAACACAATTCCTGATACAATTGTGCCTGAAACCGTTAAATGTACATGTTCAAATCTATGTGCACCTAACGGTTCCGGACACAGTTATATCTAGAGTTATGTTATAAATTAAGGTGTGTTTTTGGCATTGCTCTGTGGACAAAATCAATATATACCATTATTGAGATCAGCAACACAAACATCTTGGAGCATATCCGGATCTGCAGAAACATAGTTGGAAATGGTGGCTATTACTAGCACCATAACGACCACCACTGAGAGTTTTCCAGCAGCAGCATCCATGGCTGGAAGGTGTATGAGAAATGTGTTGTGTTTGTAAAAGGTGAAGCAAATCAGAGCTTGGAAAAAGAGAAGCAATAACTACAGGAGGAGAAAAGTTGGGATTTGGATACTGGGAAACAAGAAAGGTGGGGTGCCTTACTTATAGGTAAGAGGTCTTTACTCTTCAGAGAGAGAAGTCTTCTAGTTAGAGAGAGAGAGAGAGAGAGGCCCCATAATCCATCTCCCTCACAAAGAACTGAAAAAACTTTCTGTTCTTTTTTGGACAGTGTCTTCTGACATCTATTTCTCACCGTTGTGGTGTTTTTTTCACTACATTATTCACAATATTTGACCTATAAAAGAGTGTACATGTATATATCCAACTAAAAGAGTGTACACGTATCCAACTATCTTCCAATACAAGGACACATTAACAATTAGTATTAAAATCGAACTTTCTACAGCATCAATTTGTCGACCCAAATGCCTAATAAATTTCATTTAATTTAACCTCTTGTGTTGAAGTTAATCTCGTGTGTTGAAGTTAGAGGGGGAGAAATTATATTTTTAAAAAAATTGTTGAAATGCAAGAGGAGGAATTCAAGGAAAGAATACATGCTCCAGATGACTTGGAGGAAAGAGTTTGTTTTAGAGGAAGAAGTTGATTTCGAGGATAGTGCCTTTCTTTCTCTGATTTTTTAATATCTAGGTTTGGCGGATTTGGGTTGTAATCTTGATCGGTTTGCTCCCTTGAGCTTCAGGTTTTTTCTTTTGGTCATAGGTTGTTATGGCTGTTTGGGTTTTTTTCAGCGAATGTTTCGGATTTTATTTTTTGTGTGGTGTTTTGGTTGCCTCCTTGCCTTCCTTTTGGTTTGGTTCTCAAGTGGCGTTTCGTCAGTGTGATCTTGATCTGTTAAATTTTTGTAATTCTTTTCAAAGATGTATTAAAAAAATTTCTAATCCAAAAAAAAAATTAACCTCATGTTTCTATTCATTGTCCAACATTCAAAAATTCAGTTTTGTTTTATAATGATTACGCTATTGTTTAAATTAATTAGGAATTAAAATAGCTTATATTTAAGTCTGCATAGAAATTTTAGTTGACGACACTTGTCTGAAGAAATTAGGTTTTGTTGAAGACGCTTGAGCACAAACTTTATTTATTAGATCTCAACAAAGTTTAAGTTTTCTTCGGAATGAACCAAAATCTAATTTCTATTAGATTGTTAACCACCAACTCATCTAAAATCTTAAGCTGTTAGAAAGAGGGACAACTTTATTATTTAAAATTTTTTGTTGATAAAAAAAAACTTTAGTATTTAAATTTTCAACACATCCCGTCACGTGTAGCCAGACCCTTCTCTATAAGCAGGCTAAACAAGTGTAACTTTTAATCATTAGGTAGTAGATGAGCAGGGGTGGATCCAATGTAAGCACAGACGCGCGGGTCACGTGACCCATCTAAAAATTGGGCTACAAGGATCGGCCCCGAAGTTTAGGGAAGTAATATATATTAAATACCCCGAAAATTACCGAATCTGCTAGATAGTCTGAGTGGTAGGATGCTGCGCTTCCTCGCAAGTGATGTGAGTTCGACTCTTGTTGCTGTCGCCAGCGTTTCCCCCTTTTTTTGGTAATGGTTAACCATCATAACAAAAATATTTAGATTTTACTTTAACATTTTGCTTTAACAAAAATACGTTTTTGCTTTAAAATTTTAACAATTTTTACTTATGCTTTAACAAAAAAATATTTTTGCTTTAACATTTTGCTGTAGCAAAAACGTATTTTAACTCACACAACAAAAATACATTTTTGCTTTAACATTTTTTTATTTTTTTACAAGCTCAAAATTAACTGCCACTAAAAAAAATATTTGATGGATATATATACCCATTTTTGAATTAAATAATAAAAATTGATGTCATTCGCCTACGACTTTGAAACATATAAGACTGGGTGACCCATCTGTAGAAAATTCCTAGATCCGCCACTGTAGATGAGTTTCAAACCCAAGATCTATTACCTGTTCTAGTGCCATATTAGATTATTAATCATCAACTCATCAAAAAACTTAATCTCAAAGAGAGAGAGACAACTTTATTATTTATATTCTCAACGATTTCCAACCCCAAACCTAATCTGCTCGTGCTCTATGTCCCAAGACTCAGAGCAGTATTTTACAATATACAGTAATAATTGGAGTTGTTATGATTTTTCGCACTATTTTATAATATTATGATTGGATATAGAAGTCTTTGAAAATTTATAGTCCATATATATCAAGACATTGCTATAACTAAGCCTTACGACTAACCTCAAAGGGAGGAAGATCGAGAAATGGTCAATCTAACCAAAGAGCCGCGCCTTTTGTCTTTGAAGAATCAAAAGCATCTCATGTGACGTTATCTCGTGTGACGCAAAACGGAACCGATCACTAGTCCATTTAACGATCCGAACAATCTGAACAGTTCATTTTGTAAGTGTTCATGTGTATAACACTCATGCAAAAAAATCAATTCAATGGACATCGGTATCGATTTGAACGAATCATATTTGCCACAAGAGTGATAGACAGTTAGAGCCTGACCTTTTATTTCTCTTGCGACAAATATGATAAGACAAAACATTTACCGATCTTCAGAAAACTTGATTTTTGACATGGAGGTTAAACACATTAATCAAGACCTACTACATGAATGTTTTGGATAGTGAAATAAGACCATGATAATCCTCCTGCTCTCCCGAAACTGCATGTGGCATGGGGTGTGTGTGTACAGAGAGAGCACGCTTAATTTCCTCATGTGTGCGATGTGCCTACTTCTTCTATAATGCAATGTTGTGATTTTTTTAGTCAACTTTACCAACTTGCTTGAGTGCGGATACCTCATTTTCCGATTTAATTTCGATGATCTGAGCCATTCAATGTAATCAAAACGTGATTTTAAGAGTTTACATGGGAAATCAGTGAAAAAAAAAAGACCGGAAAGGGCTTCATACGAGCAGTTTTTCTTGAACAGTTAAAAAAAAACTGTTTGGATAGAGCCCTTCCCGGTCTTTTTTTTTTGTTTGGCCGATTTCTCGCGGGTACCCTTGAAATCATGTTCTAAATACATTGAGTGGCTCGAATCATCGAAATTCGATCGGAAAAGGGGACGGCTGCACTTTATACAGTGCAGATGTCCTTAGGTGAAGTTTTGTGTGTGTGTATGAGAAGAAAGATTACAAGGGTTTAACAATTATAAAACAAAACACAATTATCCTATCACCTAAGATAGGGGGCGCCAACGACATGCGAAAACCTTGGTATTGGTTTGAAACAATCCACACAATTTCCAAACATGGAGTACATTTTCTAAATTAAAGAATGCACATTTCTCGTAGCACGGGCTCTAATACTTTTCAACTGCAATTAGGTGTGAGCAAAAAATTATCAAATCGCGATCTGATCCAAACCAAACCAAATGTTTTGATATACAATTTTTGATAGTGTGGTTTGGTCTCAGTTTTAACAAATTTAATTCCGAGATAAATGGATTAGCCTGTGAATTGACGTTAACAGTTCTGGTTACAAATCAGTGCGAACCATATACATACGTATGTATGATTTACTTTAATTTAATTTAGATACATAAAAAAAGTGTTGGCTTACTACTTTAAGACTCCAGTCCACCACCCTATTCCTCCACTGTCGGCATGACGAATTATATCCTAAATTTTATATAGTTTATGAGATTGGTGATGCCTAATATTCTTGTATTCTATACTCGGTAGATATTGATGAATTATATCCTAAATTTTGGTTGTCTGTGAAATTTTAGTTATTGTTTTTGTTCTTGGTTACTATAAAACCGAACCAATTTAGTTCATGCTCACTCCAAACAGCAGTTTATATATGGTAAATAGGGCTGGCCAAGCCTATTCGAGGCTTAAGGTGAAATTGCAAAAGAATGACTTGTTTTAATTTTTTCACAATATTTGAATTTTTTTATTTTTTTGGCGCAAAATTAATTAATGCAAAAAAGATTTGAATAAATTAAAAAAAAGTCACTTTTAACTTAATTTTTAATCCAAAACCACCCAAAATATGACAGCCGCCTCAACCGTCTCAGGCTTTGACCACACGCGGTGGGTAGCATAGGGGCGGGTGCTAGGTGGTGCTATATATAGGGGTCACGTGCCCCTAGATTTTTGGTACTCGCACTGATGCCCCAATTCTCTAGTTGACCATTTCTATGCAGCACGAACACTCTGTGTCGCACATTGTCACTCTCTGGACACGTGTCCGACACTTAAAGCCCATTTAGTATCCCCTCTCTCTTTTTTTCCGTGATGTTTTGGTTTGGACACTCTGGGAATACTCTCAAGCTTTGCATTCTAGTTGAGAGGCTTCCTTCTCCTTTGTGTGCGTGTGTTGGGTGAGTGGTGTCCTCTAAAGGTGTGTGCTGGTGTAAGTTGTGTCCTCTAAAGGTGTGTAGTGTCCATTATAGGTGTGGTGTCGTGCTGGTGTGAGTTGTGTGTGTTGTGTCCTCTAAAGGTGTGTAGTGTCCATTAAAGGTGTGGTGTCGTGTTGGTGTGATTTGTGTGTGTTGTGTCCTAATCTAAAGGTGTGTAGTGTCCATTAAAGGTGTTGTGTCATGCTGGTGCGAGTTGTGTCCTGATCTAAAGGTGTGTAGTGTCCATTAAATTAAAGTGTGGTGTCGTGTCCATTTAAGGTGTGGTGTGTGTTGTGGTTGTTGCGTGCATGGTTTCCTATATATTCTGGTGTGCGTTGTGTGCTCTTTCTTCATTTCCAGGGACTGAAGATTGACTCAGTACTCATTCATGAAATTAGATCAGAGTCAGACTTCAACAACAGCTTATGGAAAACTTAAGTACTCAAGCACAGCTCACTTACCAATAGATCGATTTACCATGGAGAAAGCACCAACCAATCAACAGAATGGCCGACTCAAGGATTTTACGGGAGACGACAAATAAGGGATCATGGAAATCGATCAGTACCTCAGGAATAGCTATGGCTGACTAAATGTCTCTTATAGGACATGCCTCACGGATTCTTATGGATTCTCGAGATAAAGCCCACAGATTGGAAAGTCTGGATTAATGGAGGAAATGGTTCTACTTGTATCTCCGGCTCAAAGGATCAAAAGGCCGGGTAGCAATCTATTGCTCTATATCCCAGTAGTATGTTCGATGATGAGACTGATAGAGATTCTGTTGGTAAACGATTTATTTTGCTGATTCGTTGACTCCTTGTCAACATGTTCTCGTTTGGGTCCATGTTTGGGTGTCAATATAGTTGGGATGCTCTCTTTTTGATTGTGATGCTATCCTCACGTGCTCTCATTTAATCTTTGTAATCCACTTTCAAAGATTAATTAATGAAATTTCTTTTGCCTTTCAAAAAAAAAGAGGACAGTTTCATGATACTTGCAAAACAAGTTGGGGGTATTAAACTAAACACTCAAGACTCTTGTTTGGTTTCTTTTTTTTTTTTTTCCAAAGGTTAGGATAGTATTATTGATAGGAAAAAGTAACCAATACATCAAAGGGGCCGGTCGCCCTCATAAAGAGAAACAAAAAGCCAAGGGGGGTTAAAATTCCTAAGTACGAATTAATTCCACTCCCTCTCACTGCATTCTTGGGGACAATGTGCACCACAGAATTGCCACCTCTCCTCGCAAAACTCACATTCAATTCTTCAAAACCACTTCTCAATCTGTTCACATCTGAAATAATCACACTAACTGACGAATTCAACTCTTCCTTTTTCTGGATCAGATTAACAATTTGCTGCGAGTCACCTTCCAACTGAATTCACGTAAACCCAAGCTCTTGCGCAAAAAGGAGACCCTCTCTCGCTGCCATACCTTCTGCCACCAAAGGATGCACCAAATTTTCGACTTTAACTGCTCGAGCTGCTCGAAATGTTCCATTTTCATCTCGAACAACCAATCCCGGCCAGATCACTCTTTTTTCCCCGAACGTCCACTCCCCCATCGAAGTTGATCTTGATCCATCCACTTTCAGGTTGCTTCCACGTTAATTGGCTCCCTGGGAGTTGTGATATGTGATCATTCCTGATTCCATCTAATCCCCCATTGGCTGCTAAAAAATCAGATGCCTCACGTATTGCCTCACTGCATGCCAACTCCGGCCTCCAAGTTTTGTCATAAAAAACCGTACCGAATCATTCCTGCATCTCCAAATCTTTCAAATTATCGCTCCCACTGCAACCCAAACCCCCTTGTGTTCCCTCATCCCCTTCCACCTTTCTGGGAGGTTGTCCCACCAATCCATCATATCATCGAATCCCCTAGAACAGATTCCATGTTCACTCCCAAGGGGGACATATGACACACAATTTGAGCAAAAGGGCACCTAGCAATCAAATGCAACACAAATTCTCTATCTTCCTTGCACACTGGACACAACATATCACTGACCAACTTTCTTCAAGCAAGAATGTTTTTTATTAGCCGAGCAAAAAAAAAAGAATGTTTTTTATTGGAACAATATCGTGAAGGCATTTTCACAAAAACTGTTTCACTTTCCCTTGGCACGGGAGTGCCCACACGCTTTTCAGATTTCCTTTTGTTGTCCCCTATTGCTCCCTTCACCTTCTAATCTTGTACCCAATTGTCTCCTTTTCTGGATAGCCAATGCAGCCTTGTAGCCCGACTTGACATTGTAACAATCATTCCCACTATAATGCCAAATCAATTTATCATTAATCTCAAATCTTGGTTGAGGGATCCCAAGAATCGTTTTTGCATCATCAGTATGGAAAGCCTGTCGTACCACTTCCTCCTTCCATTTGTTCCTTCCGGCCTCAATAAACTGACCCACCTTGAACTCTTTAGCAAAATCAGCGATCCACACTGGTTTAAGACCACCATCCCTGGGAATCTATGGATAGTTTGCGGCTGAAATTTTTTCACCATTCCCTACTCTCCACCTAGTACCCTCCTCCAATACCCTTCTTCCTTCCAGAATACTCTTCCAGGTCCAAGAAGCATTGGATTTCGGTGATGCTTTCATGAAGTGACATCTCGGATAATACTTGGCTTTTTGAACTCTATGCAACAAAGAATCCCCGCCATTCATCAACCTCCAACCTTGGTTTGCTAATATCGCAAGATTGTAACATCTGAGATCTTTAAGCCCCATCCCTCCATCATGCTTCTTATCTGAAAGTTTGTCCCAAGACAACCAATGGATCTTTTTCTCTTGACCCTTAATTTGAACCCCACCAAAACTTGGCCATCATCGCATTTAACTCGTTGCACAACTTGGCTTGGAGTTTCACACAAGACATGGCATAGCTTGGAAGGGCCAAGGCAACTGATTTAAGCATCACTTCTTTGCCTGCTAGATTAAGGAAAACCTCATTCCAACCTTCCATCTTCCTTTGCAACCCATCCTTCATATTAGGAAAGACTTTCTTCTTTGTGTGACATATGATGATTTATAGATTGTAAAGGCATAGATGATGAAGCGCTTTTTGTCGGAATACGTTTGTCAATGATGCGATGATGAATAGTTACCTATTTAGAATTAGAGCCTCTTTAGTTATAAAATTGAAGACTCAATTTTTTAAAATTTGTTTGTCGTAGTGTCCGCGTTCATTTTGGTGCCACATAGGTTCATTTGAATAATGACCCTGAGAGTTACATTAGCACCCAGAGTATAATCTCAATCAGACTTTCGGTTAATTCCTATTTCTTTCCCCTTTGCCTCTCTCTCTGTCTCTCTCTCGTAAAAGAATTTACTTGCATGATAGCATTTACTATTTATGTTTATAGCAATAGAGGTCTAATTGTGCTTAGCCGTGGAATCTATTGACCCAAATGCCAAATACTTCATTTCGCCTAAACTCATGTATTTCGACAACAACAAAGTCAAACTGTATCTATTTCTTTGATCAGCAAAAGGAATTACTCCATCCGTCCTTTTTTTGTGTCCAGTATTCTATTTTGGACTGTCCCTTAATAAGTGTTCATTTTGTAAAGTTAGGGGGGTAAAAGTTGGTGTATTGTCTATTTTGTCCCTAAAAGTAGATTTTATTTTGAAAAGTTAGTGAGTAAAAGTGTAATGATGATGAGTAAGTAGGGAAAGTTGAGGAAAAAGTTGATGTGAAAGGTGTAATGACGATGTCTTTTTAATAAATTGGAGTTACGAAGCAGGACACTTAAAAAGGGACGGATGGAATATATTAGAAACTCGATGAAGAGTACATTGAGAAGGAAATGGCAAAGCATCATAGAACAATCATGTGCAAACCAACACTCCATGGAGGAAAAGAGAAGACCAACCAAGAGTGGACTGGTTAAAAAAAATCAGCTACAAATGAGGTCCCACAAATCCAGAAAATCAAATATTGTGTCTTCTAATTCCATCCAAAAATTACAAAAGACTAACATACTAATCATGCTAGCTGAGGTTTCGAAACTAGTATACTTAGTTATAATTTTAACTATTTTAAGCATAATTAGTATGTTAGTCTCTTGTAATTTTAAATATTACTCCCTCTGTCCTCTTTTAAATGTCCTATTTCGTAACTCTAACTTATTAAAAAAATATCATCATTATACCTTCTACATCAATTTTTTTCTCCACTTTTCCTATTTATTTTTTTTGCTCCGCAAAACAAAGATTTTATTGACTCGAAAAGGGTACATCGAGAGAGGAAATCACTAAGCACAGACGCTGAAAGAGGGAAGAAAACAAAATCATTATACTTTTTACTCACTAACTTTTCAAAATGGAATCTACTTTTAGGGATAAAATAGACAATGTATCAACTTTTACCCACTAACTTTATCAAATGGACACTTATTAAAGGACAGCCCAAAATGAAATACTGGACCATAATAAGGGGACGGAGGGAGTAGTATGTTAGTGTCTTATAATTTTAAATATCATACTTTGATTTATTACACAAAAATCACAGGAAACTTAAGTAGGAATCATGTCCTTTTGTGATACTTAAGTCCCTACCTTTAGTGATTTAAATACTTAAGTTTCCATCCTGACATTTAAAAATTCCAATAACACCCTTTATTAATATGAATAAACTGTTTTTTGTTTCCGATTAACCCTTCATTAATATGAATAAAATGTACCGGAGAATCATGGGATCATTATCCCTTTCCTCATCCAAACACATTTGAACACCCGAAAAACCCATTTGGCTTGGGATCATTATCCCTTTCCTCCGTAAGCGCCGCCGCAAACTCTCTCCCTCTCTCTCTCTCTGCAACGGCGATCGCCACAAACGCGGTCGTGCACTCCTGCAAATCTGATCACGGACGACGTCACCCACGTCGCCTGAAATGGTAAAGCAAATTCATGTTAAAGGGAAATTATACAGTGCTTCATTGGTTTTGTATATTTACCATGTTAACAAATTTATTATTTTTGTAATTATTTCTTAACTTACATCAATTCTGAGACAACATGTTTCATGAAAATTTTTTAGAAAATAATTCATGAAAAATATGATCGATTTGAATCTCCACCATATTTCGTAATATGATTTATTGTGTAGAAATATTTCATAAAAAAATATGATCAATATGAGTACATGCATAAATTTGCGCATAATTATCTCATGATAAACTATGTATATTTTTTAAAATTTTTTTTTTTGTTCATGAATTGGTTGTCGTTATTGAAACTAAAATTTTTATGGAGAATTCACAAAAATAAATCATGATATACATGGTGGATCTGCTTCAAAAACATGATCGATTTGAATATCCACCATGTCCTGAAATATTTTTTAGGGTAATTTTGTCGATATTTTTCATGGTAATCATGATAATTTTTCTTTTGTCAAAATTTTTCATGTTCTGAATATGAATAATATTTTTGTCAATATTTTGTATTTTTGTCAATATAATCCATGGAAAACATAAACTATTTTAGAATTGATCATATTGGGATAATTGGTTGGTAAAATATTTAATTAGTAAATAAAAGGTAAAAAATGGAGAGAGATAATTGCAATTTCTTAATGAAAGAGTTATAAATTTTGGAAAGAGAGAGAATTAATTAATAAGGGCAAAATGGGCCATTAAACCAATTTAAGGATGAGAACTTAAGTATTCAAACCCATTAGGATGGACACCTAAATAAGTTCTTTAAACCGGATGCCTATTTAATTTCTTCTTTTAAATTGCCAATGTTTTTCAATTTAATAGATAAGAAATAAGTACATCAACATTTTAGTTACTCGAAGAAAAAACGAAATAACTTCAAACTTATTGTTGCATTTGACCAAAATCATCCCAACATAAAGTGTATTATGCTACAATACAAAAACATATAGTACACCAAGTACTTTTTTCTGAAGAGAAATGCTACGGTGAACTCATAAATGTCCCATAAATCTGATTTATGTGGATCTCCAAATCAATTGTGTGTCCCTGTAACACTCTAGATGTTTTGTGAGCTTCATCTCGATGTACCCTTTTCGAGTTAATAAAATTCTGCTTTTGCCGAGCAAAAAAAAAAAAAAAAACAAAAATGATAGTGCAAGTAGAAAGGAGTTATGGAATGATCTGCTATTGTTAAAGACCTCAAATCAAACTCCCCGGTGTATTGGAGGGGATTTTAATGAAATCAAAGCAATCACTGAGAGAACGGGATGTACCAGAATTGAAAGAAGTATGAGAGACTTTCAAGAGTTCATTGATGGTGCAGAATTAATGGATATTCCCGTGCAAGGGAGGCAGTTTACATGGACTAATTTCCAGGATCAAGCAACACACAGCTGATGATGCTTGTTGAATGGAAGGTTTAATCTATTAACATTTCTGGAAATCTAATCTGTATGCGGAAGCTGCTGGATTTAATGTGTGTGGATCCTGAACTTTGCTGCTGTTTTTTCACAAGTTTTATCTGCTATTTGGTGTTGTTATTGTTGCTGTGAAGTACCTTGCCGCTACATCGCCACTACTTTGATCCATTATGAGTTTCTCCTCAAGATGATTGAAGATTGTTTGAAGATGGTATGAGTGCAATTGTTTTCTTTCTTATGGCTTTGGTTTGAAGAAGGATCAACGATTGTGCGTCGCAATGCTGAACACTTGGTTTTTCTGAAGTTTCTCTAATTAATTATTGTTCATGTTTCCTAGCATTTCATGAATGGTGGATGCGATTTCTACTGTAATGCCTTTTGGTGACTCGATTTCCTCCTACATTCAGAAATTCGCTGGATTTCTCTTCCTTGTCATATACTACATAATTGCTCATGGCTTGCCATGTAGCTTAAACTATGTTCTTTGTTTCATTTCCTTTTCAGCATTTCCCTGGATTCTCTCTTTCTTTTTTTTTTGATCGGCAAAGCAAACTATTATAAAACTCAACCGGGGTACATCGAGGGGACGGCATAGAGCACAAAAATGCTACATTGCCAAAGAAAGCTACAACAGAAAAACCACCAACCGAGAGTTGGAGGACAAACAAAACTCCTAAACAAAGCTCCTCAAAGATACGACTAGATTTTCAGCTTTCAAATACCATCCAAGAATCCCTTAAACTCCTCCACCGTATAGATGTTGATATCGAATTTGGTTTTCATCCACATTGCCACTTTCGTTTTGATAGCATCCCCAACCTCCCTAATCACAGGAACAACATTATTGAAGACTAAGTTATTCCTAGTTAGCCATAACGACCAAATAGTAGCGAAAAAGCAAGCTTCCCAAATGTGTTTTTCCAATTTACGAAACCCATTATCAAACCACCACACAGCAAGGTCCGCCAGAGAAGATGGGCATACCCAAAGCATATGCCACCAGTCCAATATAATAGACCATACCCTCCACGATATAGAACAATGCAGAAACAAATGGTGGGGAGATTCAACCTGCTCAGAACAAAATGGGCAAAGCACCAAAAGAAGATCCAAAATCAAATTCCTACTATGCAACACAGATCTTGTGGCCACCCTACCTTGCAATGCCATCCATGAGAATACTTCCACTTTTGGAGGGCTGAGATTCTTCCAATTCGATCCAAGAACCGGGTCTCTTAGAAAGGTCTGCCGTTCCCACTGCTTGTAAACAGATTTCACTGAAAAAAGCTTGTTCTCCTCCCACTTCCAATACAAAGCATCTGGTTTTGATGGGTCCAATGTTACAAGTTGAAGTCTTTGGATTAGTTCCTCCCTCTCATCCTCCTCCCAAGGACGTAAAGATCTCCGAAATTGCAAATCCCAACTACCATGGCCATTACCATCCCGCACAATACTAACCACATCATTTTTTTGAGAGGAAAGAAGATAGAGTCTTGGGTAGGCCTCACGGAGAGCTTGATCCCCCAACCAGATGTGGTTCCAAAACAAGATATCCTGGCCAGAATGGATTTGGAGTCTAAAACCCTCTTGAAGTAAAGGTCCAATACATGAACTGAGGTTTCCAATGCAACATATGTCCCTCCAAATATTCGTTACTTGTCCTGATTCCAGCATTTGGGGGAGCCAAGTTCCTTGTTCCAGTCTGTATTTCCCTTTTATAACTTTTACCCAAAGAGAGTCCTTGTCCTCGTGAAACCTCCACCACCACTTTGCCAATAGAGCCAAATTTTGTTGCGCCAATTTCTTCACCCCCAGACCCCCGACCTCCTTGCTCTTGGAAATGTGATCCCACTTGACAAGGTGCATCTTCCTTTTCTCAGATGTATCCCCCCAAAAAAATTGCCTCTGAAGTTTCTCCAATTTATTAGCTACTGCTATAGGCATTTCGAACAACGACATAAAGTAGATAGGAAGATTATGAGTGTTGGAGTTAATTAACGAGAGTCTGCCTCCAGAAGAAATACACCTCCTACTCAAAATGCTTAGGGCCCTCTCAAAACTGACGATAACCGGCTCCCATGTCTTAACTCTCCTTGGATTAGCCCCGAGAGGTAGCCCCAAATACTTGATAGGCAAGGATTCAATCTTGCAACCCATCACCTGAGCGAGAGCTTCCACATCTTGAATCAAAACCTTCACTCCACACAGCGAGCTTTTGGAAAAGTTTATCTTCAACCCTGACATTAACTGAAAGCACCTGAGAATTCTCTTGACATTAGCCATCTCCTCTACATCATTATTACAGAAAATGATGGTATCATCAGCAAACTGTAAGTGAGTAACAATCACTCCATTGGCCCCAATCCAAGCACCTCTAATAATATCGAGATCTCTAGCTCTTTCCAGCATGATATTAAGCGCCTCCACCACAAGGTTGAAGAGAAAAGGAGATAAGGGATCTCCTTGCCGTAACCCTTTTTGAGTTTGGAACTCCTTAGAAGCTGACCCATTAATCAAAATAGACATCGATACTGTAGAACAACACTCTTTGATCCACCCACACCATTTTCGCCCGAAACCCACCTTCGCCATCATATCGAGGAGAAAGCCCCAGTTCACACAGTCATATGATCTTTCGAAATCAATCTTGAGAAGTAAGCCCCCTTGAGTACTATGCTTCCAGCTATGAATGACCTCATTAGCAATGAGAACCCCATCTAGGATTTGCTTACCCTTAATGAAAGCAGCTTGGGACTCTCCAATAAGGGAAGATAGGTGGCCTTTAAGTCTATTAGCCAAAACTTTAGCCAGCAGTTTATACACCCAACCCACCATACTTATAGGCCTGTATTCTCTAAAAGATGAAGGACAGTCAACCTTGGGAATCAGGGCAACAAAGGTAGAATTGATACCTTTAGAAAGTTTACCATTGGCATGAAAATCATCGAAGAATTGGAGTATCTCTTTCTTGCCTCTGTTTTTCTAATCATGAGTCCTTCTCATTGGTTTGGTTTGGGGCTTTTTCACGATGAACCCTTTGTTGAGATCTAATAAACAAATTTTGTTGCCGATCAAAAATTAAAAAAGAAAAAGAAAAAGGAAGTTTCCTTCAAAATGAACCAAAACCTAATCTCCAAAGGTACTCTCAAGATTTAGTCTTCGTAATTTTGGATACATTTGGAACGAAATATGCTATACGTATAAACATTGATCACTACTATCTCTTGTATGTGATTAAAATTGGCTTCTTTTTTCTTAACAAGGGTGTCTAGACTCTAGGGCTTCAACTAATCTTTGGAATCAGATAGTTTCTCCAAGAGCTTAACCCTTACGAAGTTAGGAGTAGCCTTAAAGGGGGATTCAGAAATACAAAATTTAACCATTGCACGGCCGCTTAAATTTTTGAATATGTGACCTTCAATCTGGAAGTGAAACCCAAGTAACCGAACAGTTTTAAATCTGGCTATACTTCAAACTTAATTGATCATGCATATATGACTAAAGAAGTAAACAAAGTAGGTTTTCCAGATTACCTTGTATGGAAAGGCCCATATATATACGCATGAGGTCACAGCTGTTTGGTGAAATTTTGCATTTGGGCTGGCAAGGGAGATTTGTTGAAAATGATCCAAATCCTAATCTCGATCCAAACTCCTCCTGCTCTGCCAAAACTGGTCTAATCACCATTTACTGTATTAGTTGCAGTTGTTATCAGTTCCTTACAAAAGATTAATTTCCCCATGTGCCTGAAAATGCTTGTTGTCAAATTATCAACTTCATTTCGAATCTTATTTTACACTCATATGTCAACATATATAGATATTGGTTTGATGAGAATCATGAGAAGTGTTTTGGCTTGGAATCTTACCACTTAGCATATCTCGTCCGAATGGCCTCCATATATTGTATGATAAAATTCAAGGGCGTGACAATTGTCGAATCCACGTACACTGCACAGAGTGTTGATTCAAAAAGGTGCACACGTGCCCCTAAATTTTTATTGCTTACAGTAATATTACCAAATATATGTGCAGTTCATCTTAATTATGGCCTTAAAAAATTGTGCTAGTGCCCATAGTAAAAGATGTCAATCAGCTTTCTGTTTTTCAATAAATTTCTTTCCATTTTGCATCTATCGTATTTCTTCTTAAGAATATACATACTAATATTTATTTATGTGTAGCTTAGCCAAAGAAAATATATTTATTTAGGTGTAGAAATGGATGGCCAGATAATTGAGGTTAGTCACATTACGATCCAAATTTCATATATACGCATTTAGATGCTATTGTTATTCGTCTTATTTCTCGGTAAACACAAGAAGTGAAACCGAATACATATGTAAATGGATTCAAATACAACATCGGCTCACTTTCTGACCCACTATTTCTTATCGTGAAACCATGAATCCTTATCTCAATAAACAACGAGAAGAAAAACAAGAAAACCAACAACTTATCAACCCCATATCACAAAGCACCCTCTAGGACTCTCCTGCAAGCTTTGACTTGATTGCATCAACCTCTTGATATGATATCTGGAAAGCCTTGCTCAACACACTATCTGACACCTGGGGTGTAGCGGCAAACAATGCAGTGGCAATGTTCTGGCGGCCCGGATACTGGCTGTTGAATCCAGCAATAGCGGCGGCCGGTCCTTTCCCATTATTAATTTGGAAGTGAACCAAACCTCTAGGGAAAGTAAATATGTCACCCTGTTTGATGGTCCTAGAAACAAGCACATTATCTGTGGTAATGAACCCAGCAACCAATTCTCCGTAGAGAACGAACAACATCTCGGTGGCGCGTGGGTGCGTGTGGGGCTGGTTAAGGCCGCCGGGGGCAAAGTCGAGGCGGGCCATGGCGACACCTAAGGTGTTGAGGCCAGGAATTTGCATCACATCAGCAAAAGTCACGATTGAACCTAGTGTATTGTTGACGGGCTGTGGCTTTGCAAGACCGGCAAAGAAGAAATCTGATGCACTGAAACTTGCTTTGCAGGCAAAACCATTCATCTTCACAGCTGTGAATCAGCAATAAGGTATCGTAATATTAGGTACTATTGCTATGTCTAAATGAGAAATGAGAGAGCAGAATAATTACACCAAAATGAAATACATTTATGAGGTTTGGACAAGCCTACAATATTTGTGAGCAACGATTGAGAAAAAAGATTCCTTCTTGACAAGTCAAGGAGAATACCGTAAACCAATAATACCAACGGAAAGTGACGTCGGAACTGTAGTTGAGCTAACAGAGGTTTCGGGCACTCACATGATTTATACTTATTCGACACTAGTACTTAGTTATTAGTTTGACTATTTTCAGCATAAATAGTATGTTAGTCTCTTGTAATTTTAAATATTAATTAGTATGTCAGTGTCTTATAATTTTAAACATCATACTTTGATTTACACAAAATTACAAGAGACTAACATACTAATTATACAAAGAGACTAACATACTTTGATTCCCATTTAAAATGGGAAACTTAAATGGTAAAATGGGAAACTTAAATGGGAATCATGTCCTCTAGTGATACTTAATTAAGTCTCCATCCTGACATTCAAAAAATGCAATAACATCCTTCATTAATATGAATAAACTATTTTTTGTTTCTGATTAACCCTTCATTAATATGAATAAAATGTACCGGAGAATCATGGGATCATTATCCCTTTCCCCATCTGAACACATTCAAACACCCGGGAAAAAGGAAAAAATGGAACGGCAAAACCGCCCAGGCGGTTTCCTACTTTTCGAAGAACATAGCAACACCGGAAACCACCATCTTCAATTCCGAAATAGATCGGCGAGTACGTACATTATATTCCACGCCGGAGTGGCGAAGATTTGCGATAGACTAGAAGCCACGCCGGAGCAGCGTTGATTTGCGCTCCTCCTCTGCAAGCGCCGCCACAAACACACACTCTCACTCTCTCTCTCTCTCTCCTCTCTTTGTGGAACGGCGATCTCCACCGTATCGCCATGAACGCGGTCGTGCACTCCTGCAAATCTGACCACGGGCGCCGTCATCCACGTCGCCTGAAATTGTTTAGCGCTTCCTTCGGTTTGTATAAGATAAATTATCCAGTGCTTCCCTTGGGAACGTAACAAATTCATGTAAAAATGAAATTATACAGTGCTTCATTTGTTTTGTATATCTACCCTGGTAGCAAATTTATTATTTTTGTAATTATTTCTTAACTTACAACAATTTTGAGACAACAATTTTCATGGAAATTTTGTAGAAATAATCTATGAAAAAAATGATCGATTTGAATCTCCACCATATTTTAAAATATGATATATTGTGCAGAAATATTTCATAAAAAGTATGACTGATATGAGTACATGCATGAATTTGTGCATAATTATCTCATGATAAACTATGTACATTTTTAAAAATTATTCAAGAATTGGCTCTCATTTTTTAGCCTAAAATTTTTATGGAGAATTCGCAATAATAAATCACGATAAACATGGTGGATTTGCTTCAAAAACATGATCCATTTGAATATCCACCATGTTTTGAAATATTTTCATAGTAATTTGTCAATATTTTTCATCTTCCAAATATGATTAATATTTTTGTCATTATAATTCATGAAAACATGAGTTATTTTAGAATTGATCATATTCGGATAATTGGTTGGTAAGGTAACTAATAAATGGGGTGTAGTAAATAAAAGGTAAAAAATGGAGAGAGATAATTGCAATTTCTTAAATGAAAGAGTTATAAATTTTGGATGGAGAGAGAGAGAGAGAGAGAGAGAGAGAGAGAGAGAGAGAGAGAGAGAGAGAGAGAGAGAGAGAGAGAGAGTGTGTGTGTGTGTGTGTGTGTGAGAGTGAGTGAGTGAGTTAATTAATGAGGGCATAATGGGTCATTCAACTAATTTAAGAATTGAGAACATAAGTATTCAAGCCCACTAGGATAAACACCTAAATAAATTTTCTTAATAGGATGCCTATTTAATTTTTTTTTAAATTGCCAGTGTTTTACAATTAAATAGATAAGAAATAAGTACATCAACATTTTAGTTGCTCGAAGAAAATACTAAGTCACTTCAAACGTATTGTTGCATTTGACCAAAATCATCCCAACATCAAGTGTATTATGCTACAATACAAAAACGCATAGTACAACAAGTACTTTTTTTCTGAAGACAAATGCTATGGTGTAAATGCCCCATAAATCTTATTTATGTGGATCTCCAAATCAATTGTGTCTCTCACTCTCCAACCAAAGTTTATTTCCTTGTGCCACAATGGATTATGGGTAGTTTAAGGGAAGAAAATTGGGTGTGTACTAATCCTCAAAAAATTCGGGTCGAATTTGAAACACTATTTGCAAACACAAACATATTCGATAATGCTTTGAACCATAAGTACGAGCAAAAAAGGGAAACAGGTTTTTGATAGCAAAATGTCTAGGAATGTACATTTAAAACACAATTTCAGATACAACTGTATCTAAAACTGTTAGATATGTTTAAAATTTATGTGCATCTAACGGTTCCGAATACACTTATATCAAGAATTGTGTTTTAAATTAAGGTGTACGTGTTTGTAACATTGCTATATGAAAAAAAATAAATACCATTATTAAGATCAGCAACACAAACGTCTTGGAGCATATCCGGATCTGCGGAAACAGAGTTGGAAATGGTGGCTATTAGCACCGTAATGAGCACCACAGAGAGTTTTCCAGCAACAACCATGGCTGGAAGGTGTATGAGAAATGTGTTGTGTTTCTAAAAGGTTAAGCAAATCAGATCTTGGAAAAGAAGGAGCAATAATAAGACAATAACAAGAGAGAAAATTTGGGATTTGGATGGGGATAAGAAAGATGGGGTGCCTTACTTATAGGCAGAGGTCTTTAGAGAGAGAAACTCTTCTAGAGAGAGAGAGAGAGAGAGGCGCACCACAAGCCGCCACCCCCACAAAGGGGGTGTTTGGCAACCTATTTTTTGGCTTTTGATTTTCAGCTTTTTGGCTTTTTGGCTTTTTGGATTATGAGCAGAATGTATTTTGAGTATGATAGGAGTGTTTGGGAGATTTGTGCAGAATGTATTTTGAAACTGTAGTAGTGTTTGGTAGATGATTGTTGAGAATGAATTATGGATTGCATTTTTACCATATTGCCCTTTGTCTTCTTATAATAGTCACTTCCGTTTTTTTTTTAATTTTTTTAAACTTTATTGTTGAATAGTTTTTATGGGCCGTTTATTGAAGTCCATTATTATTTTAAAGTAATGTTTTGTTTTTGTCTTTTTTTTTGTATTTTTTTTTTCAAATCTGCTGTTTGCTTTTGGCCGTTATATTATTGTGTTAACATAATTATTTTTGATACGTAATTTTTTTCATTTTTTTTAATTTAAGAAAGACATTTGGTATTTTTAATTAGTATTTTAGATTTAAATAATAAGACCAATGTTACAAGTAACACTTTAATTTAACGACAAACACATAACATAAATATAAAACAAATTAAAAAGTACAATCTGAAGCCAAAAAAAAAACACACACACACAAACCACCCTTCTTCCATGGTTGCTGTTAGGAAAGTGGATAAGGAAGGAGGGGCAATTTTAGGAAAATGACGGGAGTATTAGGGGTATTTTCGTAATAAAAATTCAGAATCCAAAAATGAGAATCCCAAAAGCTCCTCCAACCCAGATTTTGATTTTTGGCTCCTAAACCCATAATCCGAAAATCCCTTCTCCCAAAATCCATTTTCAAAATCTGTTGCCAAACACCCATAATCCGAAAATGGGAATCCAAAAATCCAATAATCTACTTGCCAAACACCCCCAAAGAACTCAAAAAACTAATAAAATTTTCAAATATGTTTGCTTGCAGGCATGCATGCATGTATCCACCTGGACTGCTCAAGAGGCACAATGGTCCAAATTTAAATAAAAATTAAGCAATGGTACTCGATTATAAGTTCATATATCTTCGAATATTTGTGGAACGATTGGAGTTTTCCTAGAAAAGCCACGTAGCCTGTATATTATGTCTTTGTTCAAAATTTTTTTTTCTTTTGTTAGTTATGCGTTAAACTTTTATGAATTATTGATACGTCTCGACGAGAGGAATCGAAAACGTCAAAAGTATTTATGACCGAAATTCAATTTTTTTCATCCAAAAATTTGGTGCACTATTGCCAAACGCGAAAATTTTTAAATAAAGAGAAAAAAACATCACATGGCTTTTTTAAGGAAACTTGTGACTACACCTAAACAATCGATTAGACAAAATTTTGGATACCCTCGTTTGGAAAGCAAGTTGTCATAAACATTATAATTTGCTTGTTCTTTTAAATAAGCCGAAGTGGCTTATTTTTTGTCCTTATTCAAAAAAAAATTTCATTTGTTAGTTTCTCGTCAATTTTTTGGAAATTATTGTTTCGTCATGACGAGAGGAATCTAAAAAGTAAAAAATTTCAGTCAAAACCTAATTTCTTTTGAATAATGACAAAAAATAAGCCACTAAGCCAATTTTTTTGTCTTTATTCAAAAAAAATTAGATTTCGATCATAATTTTTACTTTTTAGATTTCTCTCGTCATGACGAAGCAATAATTCCTAAAAAATTGACGAGAAACTAATAAATACAAAAAAAAATTTAAATAAGAACAAAAAATAAGCTACTTTTCTTATTTAAAAGAACTCGTCATAAACATTACTTCTACTTTCTTCGGTGGGAGTATTTGATTGAAATATGACATGTTGGCCGAAATCCAATATTTTTGACCCAAAAATTTACGCAATACTGCCTAACAGGAAATTTTGTAAATAAATAAAAAAAATCATGTGACATTTTTTAATAAATTAAACTTAGCCTGACTTGTGACTACACCCAGGGTTGGCCAAGGGGTAAGCCCCACAAGCCTGCTGGCAAGGGGCAACAACAAAAAAAATTGTATATCTATTAAAAAAAATTGAAATCCAACAGAAAAAAATGCAGGGGCATAATCCAATTTTTTTTTTACAAATTCAAAAAAAATTGTAAAGATGTATAGTTTCCAATAAAATTATGATACTTGAAAAAATTAGAAGGGCAAACAAAGAGTTTTCTATGCCTAAGATAAATAAGAGAGAAAAAGAAAATTAAGAGGACAAAAATTAAGAAGGCAAATTAAAAGGGCATTATATATACCAGATATAAGAAGAAGAAAAAAGAGAAGGGACGTGAAATGGGAATCCGAAGGGATGAGACTTCATTTACCCTAAATCTTTCATACCTCGTTCAAACCTAATTTTCAAGAAGAAAAAAATACCCAAGTCGTTGACGCCAATCAAAGAGCCAAGAGCAAGAGGCAAGAACAGATTCAACTTCAATTTGCCGACGCCGAATTGCCCGCGGATCAAAGTCTTCTCAGTTCTCATCTCGCCTTGGACCCTCGCCCCTCGGTACGTAGTAACGACTAAGAGTCTAAGACTCCAACAATAAGTGAACTTCACTTCTTTCTTCTTGATTTGAATAATAATTGAATCTTTTATTTATTCTTTGATTTTTTTGTACGGTTGAATTGGTTAGTGGAGGAGGAGTGGAGACTAAATTAATATAAAAATGGTAGTGGGGCATCAAATTAGTATAAAATGTGACTGCCTTTTTTTAGTCTCATAATTGGACTGATTTAGTGATTTGGTAATTAGTAGGATTAAATATTACTTGTAATGGGTTTTTGATTGATGAGGTGTACTAATATAGGTACCATGATGAACAATGAGAATGACAGGAATAGAGTGAGAGTGCACAAACAAAAATCCGGGTCTCAAAATAGAAAAGTGAGGCAACGAAAAGATGGAATGGAAAAATCACTAGTGGGTTCAATATCTTAGTCTATTTAATGCAAAAAAACAAAAATCTCTTCTTTCAAGTCAAGTTGAAGAAGCAAGTGATGAAGAATTTGGGGAGGATGATGTGAATAATGATCTTAGAGATAAAGGTGTTAATGAAGAAGCTAGTAGCGCAAATACGGGTGACGTTCATGAGGAACCTATGAGTGAAAATGTTGATGTAGCAAATGAAGAATTTAGAGAGGGGCATAATGAAGGCCCTACTCCTATGACTGAAAATGTTGGGAATGGAGAACATGAGAGTATGCTTGACCTTGAGAAAGATGTTGATGTGAACTACGATCCGGGATTGTGGGAAAGCATTAATGATTCTAAGAGGATAATGTTAGTTCTACGAGGCCCAATTAAGATCGTAAGAGAGAATGATGCATTTCAAAAAGAAGGTACTTGTGGGAGACACTTTTCTTTTCATCTTTACATTTGTGATTTTCCAAATGGTGAGAAGCAAGAAAGGAAGTGGTTTGTGTATTCAAATGAGTTGAACAAGGTCTTTTGTACGTTTTTGTTGCAAGTTATTCAAGCATAAAACAATGACAACTAATTTGGCCGGAGAGGAAACTAGTGATTGGCATAACCTTACTACAAAGCTTAGAGACCATGAAAGGAATGTAGAACATATCACCAATGTCGTGAGGTGAGTGAACTTGCAATTCAACAAAAAGCAACAATTGACAAGAAAATGGAAGATCTAATCGACAAAAAGAGAGTTCGTTGGAAGATGATACTAGTTCGAATAATTGGGGTTGTTATTGTTATTGTAAGTTTTTTTTTCTTGTATGGTTTTTTTTTTTATACTTAAAATACTAAGTGGGCAATCAAATTTGAGGTCGGGTTTGGACAATCCAAATGTCGGGACCGACACTGACTACACCTGAACAATTGATTGGACAATTTTTGATTACCTTCGTTGGGAAAGTAAGTAGTCATAATCAACATTACTTCTACTTTCTTTGGTAGGAGTATTTTATTGAATATATGTGAGAGTGGGTGAACAGCAGTATTTGTATAGCTGCCCGTGACTTTCAATTTGGGAGTACTCAAAACCCTTTTTTCCTCGTCCAACGAAATTTTATTAAACTTAAAAGGGTACATCGATAGAAAACAAGAGAGACGCAAAGTGTTTTTCAACAAAACGAGAAGAACGAAACACAAAAAAACATCCATCAAAAGGTTGGATGAGAAACACCTCAGAAGGAAACTAAAATCCTAATAATCGAACAGATTTAAAACTTGAATCTGGCTTTTCTTAAAACTCAAATTTTCTTGCTATTTACTATCTATTTCATACATAATGTCATCTACTTGGTTGATCGTGAGCAAAGAAGTAAACAAAGTAATTTTGAAATCAGATAGTTTCCCAGCTTAACCCTTACGAAGTTACGAGTAGCCTCAAAGGGAATTTGAGAAATAGAAAATTTAACCACTACGCCACTTTTTGAGTATGTGACCTTCAATCTAGAAGTTTTTTTTTGAACAGCGAAAAAATTTATTAATCAAATATAAAGAGTTACAATGATTACATGGGACAAGAGTCACAACACGGGGATGACATCCCAACTATGTTGGCACTTCATCCCATAATGATCATACGCCACTCGAGGCTCAAGAGCGATTACAGGTTGGCAAGATACCTTCAATTTAGAAGTGAAACCCAAGTAACCGAACAGATATAAATCTGGTCAAACTTAAAATTTCTTGTTATTTCTTTCATACCTATTGTCATCTACTTAAATTGATCATGGTATTCGATAGAGGACTTTAAGGGCTATTTAGATAGTATTCAGAAGGTGAAAGTGTAATGTAACTTTGAGGTGTCTTTTTTATCCAATTGTTTGGCTGGATGAGGTTTCTGTTTTCTTTTTTACAGTTAAGCTTTTTAAGGCTTTTCTACTTTTGACCTTGATGTATCTCTTTCAAGTTTTATAAAATGTTTCGTTTGCCGAGAAAATAGAAGTAAACGAAGTAATAAATTTTCCAGATTACCATGCATGGGGTCACAGTTTGGTGAAATCTTGCATTTGGGCGGGTAAGGGAGATTTGAGCGGGAAAGGACCATAAATTAGTTGCAGTTGTTATCAGTTCCCTACAAAAGATTAATTTTCCCATGTGCCTGAAAATGCAAAATTTTTTTTTTTAAATTTTTGTTGTCAAATTACCAACTTCATTTCGAATCGTGTTTTACACTCCTATATCAGCGAAGACATATATTGGTTTAATTTGATGTGAATCATGAAGTGTTTTGGCTCGAAATCGGACCTCTCAGCATATCTTGTCCGGATGGCCTCCATTGTCTATCGAAGTTCGAGCTTGCCGTAAATCTCGTATGGTGCTACGATGGTCCAGACGGTTGATGCTGAAGACAGTTCAGTATTTAAGTATTTTAGAGTTTTTATCTGATTGTGACACATTCTTTTCTTGTAAGAGGCAAGAGAGAAACTTTGAGAGATCTTATCTGTAGTCGTTTGTGTTAAGGAAATGAATCCCACATTGCTTGAGAGTGAAATAGGTGATTACTTAATAACATTTGAGACCTCTCCACTCATTGTCAATTGGTTTTGAGATGAATATAAAGTTTTCACATGGTATCAGATCGGGGCCCGTTCCACCTCACATTTTAAAAATTTACAATTTACACCCCACGATGACAGACCAGTGAAAAAGCTGCACGATAATAGGACCCAAAAAGTGGCCACACGTGACAGACCTCAAACGCGGCTGCACGTGAGGGGGATGTTGAGGAAATGAATCCCACATTGCTTGGGAGTTGAATGGGTGATCATTTAATAACATCTGAGATCTCTCCACTCATTGCCAATTGACTAACTTTGAGATGGATATAAAGTTTAGTTTCCACACTCTGGACATCCGTTTCTTCCGTATAAGGAAATCGTTGATCATTCGACTGCCTGTAGGGTAGGTTTACGAACCAAGCCAGATAAAAATCTATGTTCTCTCTCTCCTCTCTCTCCCCCCCTCTCTGATCTCTTCATGTGGTCTGTTCAAAATTTGAGTACTTTTTCTAAAGCTTGGGTAATTGTTGTGGCAGGGCAGTCCAAGCCTGTTCGAGGCTTAGGTGAAATTGCAAACCAATGAATTGTTTTATTTTTTTTTTCCAATATTTAAAATTTCTTTTACTCGTAACCACAAGCAGTTCTTAAATCCTCAAGATAAAAAGATAAAGTCTAAATATTATTGATAAAAAATTGCTTAAACATTTTGTTACAATCCCTTTTATAAAAAAAAAAAATCGTAACCCTAGCAAAACCTTAACTCAAAAACGAAAATTCTCAAAATTTGGGGAAAATAATAAAATTGAAAAAATGAAAGAAAAACATGATTTTTCCAAAAAGAATCAACTTCTACGGAATTATACGCTAAAAGTTATTGATGAAACAAATATTTTCTAAAATGACAAAAACGTTCAATTGGAGGCCTAATCGAAGGAATTAGGCCAAAAAACACCATTGATCATCAACTAGGGTAATTTGCAATTAAACAACACCTAGCTTGTCTGAAAGTTGCCAAATTGAGTAATTTTCAATTAAACAACGTTTGGGCTTTCGAGGTTCGACCGGTTCAATTGATTATGAAATTGGGCCTCCACGTGTTCTACATCAGTGCATCGCCGGTTTCGACTTTGGTGGCTTCTGTTGGTGCGGGGCTGGGGTTTGTTTTGGGCTGTTGGATGGTGGCATGGGTGCGGTGGTGTTCGGTTTTGTTTTGGCTGGTGCTCCCTGGGGTTTTAGAAGCGTCAATTGGCAACGGCGTGTCTGAGGTGGGGTTTTCAATAGCTTAGGTTTTTTTTTTTTTAATTTAAGGTTTTGGTGATGTGGTAGCAAATTGGGGCTTTTCGGACATTGTGGTTCGCAGTGATATTGGGGGGTTTTTTTGTGATGGTCTGATGGTGGTATGTGACAGGAGGCAAAAGTGTTTACCGTAAACCAATTAACCAAGGATTAGGATAATAAACCTACAATTAACCAAGGATTAGGATAATAAACCTACAATTAATAGAATGTGTCTTCCGATTCAGATTGATGCTTTGTTGATTAATTAGTACTATTTATTTCTGTAGCAGAGATCATAGATATACATTGACTTCTACTTTTCTGGAGTGTTTGATTGAAATTCGACTTTTTGATTGAAACTTGATGTCTAGTTGGGGCATATATCATCCCAATTATTATTTGAAATTATGATCAAGTAATTGTGGGCCGAACCTATGTGGGTCCCGCGGGGGCGTGTCCCCGGATTTATTTTGAAAAATGATGTTAATAAGGGGGTGTTCCGTTTTTTAAAAAAAGTAACTTTTAGAAAAAGAAGGTAATTTCAAGCTCAAAAATCATATATTTACGCAAATAATTTTTCTACCAATATGGATCTTGTTTGATAGATCTCATTGAGATTTTTTAAACGGTGCAAAAAATATCATAAAATTATTTTTTATTTTCATTATATTTGAGTTTGAAATTTGAAAAAAAAAAACTTTTTCAAAAAGAATGGAAACTGGAACACCCCCTAAGTCTATATTTTAATTTACTATACCAAAAAGTTTGACAGATTTTCACTAAAATTACTTTAAATTTTCTTTATTTGGATGTTTTGTCTATCTATTTCTTAGAGTGCTAATTTTTCACACAACTATTTCGTACGAACAAGCTCCTTTTTGTTAATTACATTGAGATTACATATATAGTCACCAACATGTTATTTTACCGGCGAAAAATATATCATTTAAGAAGGCATGGCCGGGGTTAGGTTTGCTCCCACTAATGCATTTCTTTTTTCTGTCCCCGATTTTACAATAGCTAAGCTATACGAGTAACCTCAAAGCGTGAATGTGTAATGGAAAAATCTAAGCATTTAGCCAACCCTTTGGTTTGAATTTGTTACTTTGAATTTGGGAGTACTCAATTCCAAGTGAAACTCTTAATGTGTAATGTAAGGAAGGGGAGCCCAAGGCTGTCTTTAATGTTGTGCTTAAACAATGTTGTATAGCTTTCTTTGTTTCATTTCCTTTTGGGCATTTCGATCGCTGGATTCTCTCTCTCTTGCCTCTGCTTTTCTAATGACTCCTTCTCATTGGTTTGGTTTGGGGCTTTTGCTCGATGTATCATTTATCGAGATCTAACAAATAAACTTTCTTGCCGATCAAAAATTTAAAAAGAAAATTAAGAAAAGGAAGTTTTCTTCAAATTGAACCAAAACCTAATCTCTCCAATGGTATGCTCAAGATTTAGTCCTGGTAATTTTGGATATATGTTTTTTTTGTTTGAAAAGCAAAAAAATTTATTGACCTTTGAAAACAAATTACAAAGATTAAAAGGACCCAAAATATAAGGCATAAACCCAGAGAAGAGTGAACCCACAAAGAGACAACAACAAACTCCAACAATCATATATATGTTTCAATGACCCAAAGGGAGAGAATAATAATCCAAGGTTGGCAAGAAGCCAACAAAGACAAAACAACCACTCACAACACCCAAGAGACACCTGACAACACGCCAAGCAACATCTCCTTGAACTAACTCCTCAAAACGGGAGGAAAAAATTACTCCGAAGCCAACATGGCTCTCTAATGCTCCTCATCCATTTCCTCCATCTGAGCAATCCTTATGATCACATCCTCTTTGTCACCATTATAGCTCAAAAATAGAATTTCCCAAAGATCCCAAACTTTTCGAGCCTCGTCAAGAGCCCAAATTACTTGAGTTTCATCGAGAATGGATCTATTCCTATTATTACTACCTTCATATGATAAAGCGATTGCTGCTATTGCCGATTTAAACAAAACACATTTTTTCTTCTTCCTACCGCCTCTTTTCTTGGATTTTGGAATTCCCAACATATTTTCAATCGACTTTTGTTTCCATTTTTCTTTTCTAGTCCCCTTACCCTCTGCAGCTGAATTGAGATCCACGTATTTCCCTCTCTATTCCGAGGTAATTTTTCTGCTCTTGGGTCCTCTGTTCTATTGATCGGTCAGTGTGCCGAAGGTGTCTTGGCTGTGTTGCTTTTGAGGGCTTTCAGTTGATTATTCTGTCCATGGGTTGTTCAATTTCGGGTTGATTCTTCAATGTGTAAGCACCATGGATGAACTAGTTACTTTGTTTGTTGATAATATTCCAACCCATCTGTGGTTGAGGAAAGTATTCAATAACTATGGTGTGGTCAGGGATGCTTCCATCCCTCTCAAAAGGAGTAGCAAGACAGGAAGTCAATTTGGTTTCGTTAGATATAAATTGCTCTGTATCTGCTGATATGGCCATTTTCAGGCTCATGGTATGGAGGTGGCTATATAATAGGAAATTGGTGGTAAAATTGGCATACTTTACGCAGAATGGCTCTAAAGAACGTGTGCTTAAAACTCACAGCAGGGTATTACAGGGTAACAAACAAATGGGGGTGAAGAGAACGGAGAATCTTGGGCACTTGAGCAAGTCTAATCCAGCCGGGATTGGCCCTAGAGCATTAAGATTTGAAAGTTCTTCAAGTGCTAATTTGAAGTCTTTCAAATCTTATGCTCAAACACTTGTAGGTGATACAGCTAGGAAGGAGACGGAAGAGGGTTTGAAATGTAGTGATCAAAGGAGTAGAAAGGTTTCTTTAAAATCTGCTGGCAACGGGTGGTTATACCGCAGTGCGGTGGCAAAATAACACAGGTTAATAACATCAATGAGTTAAAGGTTTAGATGACAGGAATGGGCTTAGATAATATTGAGATTAAGGCGATGGGTGGAAGGTTTGTAATTTTAACTTGTACCAGCATGGAAGAAATGGAGAAAATGATTAAAGAAAACTGTCTTCAAAGGTGGTTCTCTGAAACTAAACCTTGTGATGGACAAGCGGCGTCCGTTGAAAGATTTGTGTGGTTATGTTGCTATGGAATACCACTTAATGGATGGAGTAATACTTCTTTCAAATCTCTTGGAGAATTATGGGGTTCTTTTTTATCTACTGATGAATCGACGATGAAAATGTCTTCTTTTATTGTGGCTAAAATTCTTATCGCCGCTAGTTTTTTCAAGGGTATTGATGAGTGGATGCTTGACGATTTCCTAGACCTAAAATAATGAGTTGTCCCAAGCGTAGGGCGGAGACCGATGTAGCACAATATCTGATAAGTCCGGAGTTGAATCCACTAAGGACGGTGAAGTGCGCTAACTAAAAATTCGGGTTGTTATTAATTAAACTGGCTCTTAGGTAGTCACCATTTAACGATTGATTGAGATTAAACTAAACCTACGAAATTGATTATACTTTTCAGATAATTAAAAGAAAGGTACGGTCATAAGGTTCATAGCCCTTATAACTAGTCTGGATTAATTTGCTCTGTTTAGAGTTCTTAAAAATGTTTAATTTTAGATTGAAAAAGATATCCCGCAAGATGCAAGACCCTATGGTTGCCGTATACCCATTCGCAGCGAATAATGAGTTTTGGACCCCCATTCCCCCGTTCACATAGACTCCGACTATATCCGGATTCGTCCGCGGGAAGTATTTTCCAATCTAACATCGTTTTTTCATTGTTTGATAAAAGGAATAGTGCCCGAACTAGGTATGGTATGTTAATCACCCCGTGACCCTACCTATATAACTACTCACACATTATTAAACAAAAGTCAAAATAAACCTTAACTTGCATCATGCTTTTTACTGGAGGTGAAAAATAAATAAAAGATCTAAGTTAAATAAGGATCAACGAACAACTTTTATAAAAAACAAAAATTAAAATAAATTATCGAAATGCGAATAATTGAACAAAATTTTAATAACTTGAAAGGAAAAACAACTGAAGAAACTAAAAAACAATAATGGAACTAGAGAGTCGCAGCCCCCGTTCTCTGTTCGCAGCTCTCGGACCCTGATTTTTTTCTCTGACAGCGTGATCCCAAGAAGATATCACAGCTGCCCCTTTCTTTGTTTTTTGTCTGTGCATGGGAATAAATTAAGTCGTCCGCCAAAAGAGTGTCGTGGCTGTGCGCAGCTCCTTTTTCAAAGCTGCTACTGCCTCCCTTTATATTAATAAAACCCTATTCTTTTACTCCTTCAAAAGTTGTGGGCCAGGCTTAATTTAAAATGTAATCAATTATAGTAGACCTTTGGCCCACCATAAAAACATGTACTGACTTCTATTCTTCTGCTACCCTTCACAATCACGTGCGCAGTTGAAACATTTTCTAATGCCCAATTTTTGTACCTCTAGCCATAACCTGGAATGTATTCCAGTATATTTTTCAAAATACCTACAACACAAAAATCAAGTATTAAGCTCCAAGAAATAATATAAAAATAGATTTAGCAAGGATAAATTAAGAGGCGCGTATGTGAACATTTACGTGCCTATCACACTCCCCAACTTACACTTTGCTAGTCCCGAGTAAAGAAAACAAATAAGATAAATTTTAACTACGCCACTTTCGTAGGACTCACGATTGTACTTAACCCGTACAACAAGCCTTTTAAACTCATAGGCGATCCCCCAGAGGACGAATGAAGTCTCGTGAGGATTTACAGCAATGAACACCCACACAACACTGTGAATTCTTTTCACACAAAACCCGAAAACCTGTAAGACAGCTCAATGATATCTCAAGCAAAAGAATATAAAGCCATCACAATAAGATAACGGCATAAGCAGTTCTAGATACTATCAAGTCAGAAAAATAAGTTATGGCACCTATACTCAGCGTGTGTGAATAAGGGCTTCGGTCACAAGTGAAAAATAACCAAAAGTTCTCTTCGGACCGAGTCTCGACTTCAAATCTCACCGTGTCATGCACTCAACAAATGAAATCATTTGAAACAAGGTGCATATTATTCTCAATATGTGCAGAGGAAAATTATGTAAATGAAAGCAAAGTATCCTGCACAAGTTGACACGAAAAGAAAGCTTTATATAGTGGACACACGATCTCATGAACGGAGCCAAGTATTGAATTCTCTCTTTATCCACCAATTCACAGTCCATTGCTCCTGAGATCAAATAGGACTTTCATTTCGATTATAACGTTAGGTAAGGGAAAGTATTTCAAGGTTAGGTAAGATATTCACGTGTCTAAGAATGACTTGCAATAATAGGGCAAATAAAATAATGTGTGCCCCTCTAGCTTCTTTTTTTTTTTTTTCAACTCTATCATATCTCTCTTTCCTACATTTCTTTCCCATATTAAGAACAAGTATTTCTCATGTTCTCAATAATTTAGTGTCTTCTCCTTTTTGCTTTTTTTCCTCTTTTTTTTTTTTTTGATTTTTTATGAAAAAGATCACCAATCAATAAAACTCAATTCTCTCTACATTTAATCACTCTCTTCTGAATAATTCACCACCACAATTACTAACCCTTCTCAAGACACAATTTAGATTGTAGGGTTCAACAAGAAAATGGTATTATGCGAGAGGCTCAATTGGGGTAACAAGAGATAAATGTATGAAAAAAAATGAACCAGCTCTAAATGATAAAGATGGCCTATAATCCTCTTCAATGGGCAACACAACCAGGCAACTTCCAAACCCAAGAGACAAGTAGGTAATTCAAAATATTCGCAACACTTGACAACAACAAAAATAATGAGATCAACAACGAATTTGCTCTTTTGTGACAATAAGAGTTTATGTGACACCACTCCAAGAAAAAGTAAGGCTCTAAACTCACATGGGTATAAGTCTCCACTAAACTAGCCATCAAGAACAATCAAGTCACAACTCATAAGCAACCAAAGCCCAAATAGACATGAAGTGCAAATGCACTAAAATAAATGCCATGGCAAATTTTTCGCGACAAGCTAGCAAGAAGAACTACTATGCCACCACAATATAAAAATAAGGACTATCACGAACTCAATCAATGCTTGACGATTTCTTAATCCTAAAATAATGGGTTGCCCCAAGCGTAGGGCGGAGACCGACGTAGCACAATATCCGGTAAGTCCGGAGTCGAATCCAAAGAGACGGTGATGTGTGCTGACTAAAAACTCAGGTTGTTACTGATTAAACTGGGCTCTTAGGTAGCTACGCCTTGTCGTTTGATTGAGATTTAATTAAAACCTAGAAATTAATTGTACTTTTCAAATAATTAAAGGAGGTATGGTCGTAGGGTTCATAGCACTCGCAACCAGTCTGGATTTACCTGCTCCATTCAGTGTTCTTAAAAACGTTCAATTTTACATTGAAAAAGATACCACACAAGATGCGAAACCTTAGGGTCGCCGTTTACCCATGCGCAGCAGAAAATGAGTTTTGGACCCCCATTCCCCCGTTCACATGGGCTCTGACAATGCCCGAATTTGTCTGCGGAAAGTATATTTTACCAAACTAAAGTTAATTTTTACATTTTTTATTTCAAAATATGAGCAGAATGTATCCGAACCGGCCACGGTGTACTAATCACACCGCGACCCTACCTATACAAACTACTCACTCATTATTAAGCAAGAAACAAAATAAACCCTAGATTGAAACATGCTTCTATTACTCGAGATAGAAAATAAACAGAAAATCTGAGTTAAATAAGAACCAACGAAAAACTTTTATGAAGAACAGAAATTAAACCGAATTACCGAAGTGCGAATAATTAAACAAAATATTAAATAACATAAAAGAAAGAGAGCACAAAGAAAACTAAATAATATTCAAACCTAATTAAAGAACGGCAGCCTCGTTCCTATTGATCTCCGCCACTGTTCTTCATTTTACTGTGCGTGGGAAATAAAAGAATCGTCCGTGGAAAAAAATCCTCTCAAAAACTGCTGCCCCCCAAAAAGTGATCCAGCCCTCCCTTTATAGCTGCTGATATCAACTTCCTTTTGTAAAAATATAATAACCTTATTCCTTGTTGCCCGAGAGCCGTGGGCCACGGTAACTGCTGAGAATTGGTTTTTCTCATTCTTTCACTTGGCCCCACCACTTTAATCAACCATGGAGCAATAAACATTGGGCCTACCATTGGTCACAATAAAAATCCTCTCCAAAGCTGTGGCCCCCCAAAAAGTGATCCAACCCTCCCTTTATAGTTGCTGATATCAGCTTCCTTTTGTAAAAATATAATAACCTTATTCCTTGTTGCCCGAGAGCCGTGGGCCACGGTAACTACTGAGAATTGGTTTTTCTCATTCTTTCACTTGGCCCCACCACTTTAATCAATCATGGAGCAATAAACATTGGGCCTACCATTAGTCGCAATAAAAATCCTCTCAAAAGCTGCTGCCCCCCAAAAAGTGATCCAGCCTTCCCTTTATAGCTGCTGATATCATCTTCCTTTTGTAAAAATATACTAATAACCTTATTCCTTGTTGCCCGAGAGCCGTGGGCCATGCTAGCTGCTGAGAATTGGTTTTTCTCATTCTTTCACTTGGCCCCACCACTTTAATCAACCATGGAGCAATAAACATTGGGCCTACCATTGGTCACAATAACAAATACTTATTAGGCCCATTAAAAGACAAGGGTCTCCGATTATAGAATAATTTAATCCAGTGCCGAACTCTCGACTTGCAATTCGGGCACTCCACTTGATTGAATCCAAACGAAGCAACTTCGAACACAATTTAATATTTCGACTTTGCGCTCTTCTTGTATCAAATCCTTTAAATATCGACAATACACAAGTTAAGCATAAATCTCCAAGTAATAATATAAATAGGACTTAACAAAAATAAATTAGGGGGCGCTAATGTGAATATTTATGCGTCTATCAATCAACTAAGAGCCAATCTCAACAGCCTTCAAATCTCATGCAAAAAGAATCCTACTATTTTTTTTTATTTTTTTCAAATAAAGAACGAAGTGATCATTCCCCCACTACAAGAAAAAATATGTTTAGTGACGAAAAAGTGGCGACAAAATTTAATTTCGTCGCTAAATGAGTATATTTGGCGACGAAAAAATAAATTCGTCATTGTTTTGACAACTTCCGCGATGAAATTATTTCGTCACCAATTATAACTATTTAGCGACGAAAAAGACATTTTTGTCACCAAAGACACCTATTTGGTGACAAAATAAAATTTTCGTCTCTAAAAGAGTGAAAAAGGAGACGAAATTCTTTTTTGTCACCAAAGATAACTATTCGGTGACGAAAAAAATATTTTGTCCCCAAATGAACCAATTTGGCGACGAAAAATATTTTTGTCTTCTTTTTACGTTTTCAGTAACGAAAAATTTATCCTTTGATGACGAAATTTATGAATTACACTTTGTCACCAAATATATTTCTGGCATAACTCTTTACTCAAAACTCCGATTGAGATAATTTAAATTGGATTTGAACAATAACATAAAGAGCTACTACTTTAATGTTTATCAAAATTGTTAATTTTAATGTTTAATGGTTCAAAATGCCATTCGAAATATATTTTAATGTTAAATATATGTGTTATATATTAGATATTTCAAACATATGCTGAAAAGTTTGTGTGGTGTTGTTGGTTAAAACTTGCGTGCAAAATCTAGGAGACTCGGGTTCGAAATCCAGTTGGAGCAAGAAAGTGAGATTTTTTTCACATATAAGTGTGTCCTTTGTGACAAAATTTCGTCATCGATGGGCCACCTTTGACGAGCCAGAGGGAATAATTTGTGACGAAATTTTTTGTCGTAAAAAAAGCACAATAGGTGACGAAGAAAATTTCGTCACCAAGTCATTTTTCCGTGATGAAATTTTTCGTCGCCAAAAGCCACTATAGGTGACGAAAAATAGATTTCGTCACCAGGTAGGAATTCTCGACAACCTTTAGTCGACAAATTTTTTTTCGTCACCTATATTATTTGTGACGAAAAACATACAATTTGTGACGATTTTCATTCGTCACCCAATGCAATTTTTCTTGTAGTGCCCCCAACTTGAACTATTCAATGTCCGCATTGAAAGCATGAAAAATAAAGATTGGATAGAACCATAAAAGAGAGAAGAGATATCACCTCGGAAAAAGGGGACTAAGCAGCTAGCGCAAACTATAAAGTGAGGGAGACCCTCCAACTCTGATCAAACAACCTACAAAACGTTAGCCTCCAAGACAACAAAAAAAATAACTAAAAGAAATAAACCATACAAGAAATAAAATGAAATATAAAAAAAAAAACATCTACTTTCTTCACGCGAAAGACACGGATACTACTTTTCTCTCTATTTCTCAAACGAGAAACGAGTGGCTATACCAGACCCAAAAAAAAAAAAAAGTTTATGTACGAACAGCCAAACGCGGGTACCGAACATTTTTCATGTCAACTAAATGTAAGACAATTAACATAGTACTCCATTCTATACCTTTTATCAAGAATTGAACTTAGCCATGCCACAAAATTAGATACTTCGAGGAGCGCATTTGCTGAATTCGTTTTAAATATATAAGTACCACCAAGTAGAAAGCCCAAATTAGATCAATTTTCAAATTGTTTACAAAATCCACAAGATAAGAATGATAAACTAAATTAAATTCATCAACACCAAGAAAATCATTCAGTTCCACATTTAAAAACTCTTGTGCAGTTGGAGACTCAGTAGGAGCGGTGACACTATCTAAAGCCAAAAGTATTGGATTATTCAGTGTAACTATTGGCAATGACTCTTCAAAAGGCATATAGCCTAGTGCAACTATAGGCAAAAACTCCTCAAAAGGCATATAGCCTTCATTAATGACAAGCGGCTCTATTTCCTCTTTTTCCCTTGCATCAGAACTGCTATCCTTAAGAAGCGGCTCTATTTCCTCTTTTTTACTTCCATCAGAATTGGTATCCCCAGAATTTTCAGTCAACTCACAAAATTGAAGCTTTTGGGTTAATTCATCTAAGAATCTCAAGCCTCTTTAGGATTTTTATCCAGAAATTCGTTAGTAGACCTAAAATCCACATGACATGTCTTAGGATTTAAACCACGATAAAAGATAATCAGAAGATTGCCAAACTCACAATTAAAACTCGACCAAGAGAATACGACAAATTTAAAACGCTCCCAACACTGTGACAAAGACTCATCATCATGTTGAGAGAAATCTGATAGTTCTTATAAAAGCATATGAGTCTCATATGAGGGATTAATGCTTTGTTTGGTTTGTGTTTTGAATTTTTTTTTGAAAAATAGTAGGGGTAATAAATGGAGAGAGATAGAGAGAGAAATGTTGAAAGTAGGGAGAATCTAGGAGGTATTTTTTGAAAAATTCTTTTTGAAAATGAAAGAGAACAAGGCATGAAAGATTTGAAAAACTGTATTACAATCTCACTCCATGTCAATCTTGTACTCAAAGAATCAAACCAATCTAGAGCACTATCACGCAAAGATGTTGAAAATACATGTAAAAGAGTCACTTCATCGCTAGCAAAAACTTCCTCAAGGTCATGAATATGTAAAAAAGAATTTTCTGAGGCCAAACCATAAAATATAGGAAGTGACACTGAATAATCAAATTGATTTGCATAACCTCCATAGCATTTTGTAAAATGGGCCTCTTTTTTTTTTGCTTATCAAAAATTAAAAAAAATAAAAAAAATAAAAAACTAAAAAGAAAACAAAATAAATAAATAAATAACTACTCGAATTCATAACACATGTTACCGTCCCCGGCAACAGCGCTAAAAATACTTGACGATTTTCTAGACCTAAAATAATGGGTTGCCCCAAGCGTAGGGCGAAGACCGATATAGAACAATATCCGATAAGTCCGGAGTCGAATCCACTAAGGACGGTGAAGTGTGCTGACTAAAAATTCGGATTGTTATTAATTAAACTGGCTCTTAGGTAGCCACCCCTTAACGATTGATTGAGATTAAACTAAACCTACGAAATTGATTGTACTTTTCAGATAATCAAAAGAAAGGTACGGTCGTAGGGTTCATAGCACTTGTAACTAGTCCGGATTGACCTGCTCTGTTTGGAGTTCTTAAAAATGTTTAATTTTAGATTGAAAAAGATACCCCGCAAGATGCTAGACCTTATGGTTGCCGTATACCCATGCGCAGCGAAGAATGAGTTTTGGATCCCCATTCCCCCATTCACATGGGTTCCGATGATACCCGGATTCATCCGCGGGAAGTATTTTCCAATCTAACATCGTTTGTTCATTGTTTGACAAAAGGAACAGTGCCCGAACTAGTCACGATGTGCTAATCACCCCGCGACCCTACCTATATGACTACTTACACATTATTAAACAAAAAGCAAAATAAACCTTAACTTGCATCATGCTTTTTACTGGAGGTGAAAAATAAATAAAAGATTTATGTTAAATAAGGATCAACGAACAATATTTATAAAAAAATAGAAATTAAAATAAATTACCGAAATGCGAGTAATTGAACAAAATTTTAATAACTTGAAAGGAAAAACAACTGAAGAAACTAAAAAACATTAATGGAACCAGAGAGTCGCAGCCCCCGTTCTCTGTTCGCAGCTCTCGGATCCTGCTTTTTTTTCTAACAGCGCGATCCCAAGAAGATATCACGGCTACCCCTTTCTTTGTTTTTTCGTCTGTGCGTGGGAAAAAAATAAATCATCCGTCGAAAGAGAGTCGTGGTTGTGCGCAGCTCCTTTTTCAAAGCTGCTACTGCCTTCCTTTATATTAATAAAAACCCTATTCTTTTACTCCTTCAAAAGTCGTGGGCCAGGCTTAATTTAAAATGTAATCAATTATAGTAGACCTTTTGGCCCACCATAAAAACATATACTGACTTCTATTATTCTGCTACCCTTCACAATCACGTGCACAGTTGGAACATTTACTAATGCCCAATTTTTGTACCTCTAGCCATAACCTGGAATGTATTCCAGTATATTTTCCAAAATATCTACAACACAAAAATCAAGCATTAAGTTTCAAGAAATAATATAAAAATAGATTTAACAAGGATAAATTAAGGGGCACATATGTGAATATTTACGCACATATCAGTGGAATATCGTTGAAGCAGAAGGCAAGAGCTACAAAGTTAAGGTAATGGAAGATCCGTGCGAACAACCCCATGAAGTTGAGAGACGGAGCCAACTGTAGAAACGAGAAGCGACCACCTCCAGCGGATCTGGAAGAGGAAAATGTTGTGCAGCGACGAGATTTAACCACAGTGGTTGGACGCAAGGGAAGAGGGATGAACGGGAAAAGGGGAAAAATGAGGAAGATCGGGATAAGCTCGGGTAAGGCTTGGGAAAAGGAGAAGAGTTCAAGGTTTGCCGGCGACAACCGCCGGAGGAGGCGTTGCAGGGAAAAGGGGTGGGGCTAGGGCAGGCCGCGTCGCAGGGAAGAGGGGTGGGGCTAGGGTTCGAGGACATTTCTATGCTGCATAGAGTACCAAAAAGATAATGGGTATAGCGCTCCTTCACCTAATTATTATTTTTTTCTTTGGGATATATGTGAAACGATATGTGGAACAAAAGACTACAGATACCGATGGATTACTTGGGACAAATATGCTATATGTATAAACATTAATTGACCACTACTATCACTTGTATGTGATTAAAATTGGCTTCCTTTTTCTTAATAAGGGTGTCTAGGGCTTCAACAAATCTTTGGAATTAGATAGTTTTTCTAATCATGAGTCCTTCTCATTGGTTTGGTATTGGGCTTTTTTGCGATGTACCCTTTGTCAAGATCTAATAAACAAACTTTGTTGCCGATCAAAAATTAAAAAAGAAAAAGGAAACGGAAGTTTCCTTGAAAATGAACCAAAACCTAATCTCCAATGATACTCTCAAGATTTAGTCTCCATAATTTTGGATATATTTGGAACGAAATATGCTATACGTATAATCATTGACCACTGCTTGACCGATTCCTAGACCTAAAATAACGGGTTGCCCCAAGCGTAGGGCTGAGAACGATGCAGCACAATATCCGGTAAGACCGGAGTCGAATCCACAAAGACGGTAATGTGTGCTGAACAAAAACTCGGGTTGTTATAATTTAAACGGGCTCTTAGGTAGCCACCCCTTGTCGTTTTGATTGAGATTTAACTAAAACCTAAGGAAACAATTATTCTTTTCAAATAATTAAAAATGAGGTACGGTCATAGGGTTCATAGCACTCGTAACCAGTCCAGACTAACCTGCTCCATTCGGTGTTCTTAAAAACGTTCAATTTTATATTGAAAAAGATACCCCGCAAGATGCGAAACCTTAGGGTCGCCGTTTACCCTTGCGCAGCGAAGAATGAGTTTTGGACCCCCATTCCCCCGTTCACATGGGCTCCGACAATGCCCGGGTTTGTCCACGGGAAGTATTTTTCAATCTAAAATCGCTTTTTTTTATCATTTGAAAATAAGAGCAGTGTCCGAACTGGTCACGGTGTGCTAATTACCCTGCGACCCTACCTAAACGACTATTCACTAATCATTATGCAGGAAATAGAAGAAACCCTGAATTGAAACATACTTTTACTACGCAAGATGAAAAATAAAGAAGAAATCTAAGTTAAACAAAAACCAACAAGCAACTTTTATAAAGAACATAAATTAAAACAAGTTACCAGAAGATATGAATAATTGAACAAGATTTTAAATAACTTGAATGAAAAACACTGAAAGAAAACTAAACAATAATCAAACCTAAAGAATGGCAGCCTCGCTCCCCGTACTCTATGATATTGCCCGATCAAAGCTCCTGATGGCTGCCTCTGTTATGCGTGCGTGGGAGAGCCCTCTCGGCAGCCCCCAATCTCCCTTTTTATAAGCAGCTATTCCCCAATTAAAACCCTATTGGCCCCATTATTACCCTCAATTACTTCAATTGCCGAAAACCATGGGCTTATTCTTTAGTCGAAATACCGAATAATTATTAGGCCTAATTAGAAAATCCAATGCTCGTCCAAATAATGTTGCTTTTGGGCCCACCAAATACACGTGTGAGTTGTATTTTCTGCAATCCATTTCACTTCAAACATCACTGTGCTGTGGAGGAAAAATTATATGACGCAATTCAAGCTTCGATCGGCAACTAACGTATTAAGCTTCCAAACACCTAAAATACACAAACTAAGCATTAAGCTCCAATTAACAATATAAATAGACTTAATAAAGATAAATTAGGGGGCGCTAATGTGAACATTTACGCGCCTATCAACCACTACTATCTCTTGTATGTGATTAAAATTGGCTTCTTTTTTCTTAACAAGGGTGTCTAGGGCTTCATCCCAACTAATCTTTGGAATCAAATAGTTTCTCCTGGAGGTTAAAACCCTTACGAACTTTCGAGCAGCCTCAAAGGGGGATCGAAAAATACAAAATTTAACCACTACGCCACCCCTTAAATTTTTGAATATGTGACCTTCAATTTGGAAGTGAAACCCAAGTAACCGAACAATTTTAAATCTGGCTATACTTCAAACTTAATTGATCATGCATATATGACTAAAGAATTACACAAAGTAAGTTTTTCAGATTACCTTGTATGGAAAGGCCCATATATATATGCATGGGGTCACAGTTTGGTGAAATTTTGCATTTGGGCTGGTAAGGGAGTTTTGTTGAAAATGATCCAAATCCTAATCTCGATCCAAACTCCTCCTGCTCTTCCAAAACTGGTCTAATCACCATTTACTATATTAGTTGCAGTTGTTATCAGTTCCATACAAAAGATTAATTTCCCCATGTGCCTGGAAATGCTTGTTGTCAAATAACCAACTTCATTTCGAATCTTATTTTACACTCATATGTCAACATATATCGATATTGGTTTGATGAGAATCATGAGAAGTGTTTTGGCTTGGAATTGGACCTCTTAGCATATCTCGTTCGAATGGCCTCCATTGTATGATAAAATTCGAGGGCTTGACAATTGTCGAATCCACGTACACTGCGTCGAGTGTTGATTCAAAAAGGTGCACATGTGCCCCTATATTTTTATTGCTTACAGTAATATTACCAAATATATGTGCAGTTCATCTTAATTATGGCCTTAAAAAATTATGCTAGTGCCCATAGTGAATGAAACGACCCGCTCTAGAAAGATTAACATAATCAGTCTTAAAGAAAGTTTAATATCAACCTTAATGAAATTCGTTCCATAAACGCAAGACAATGTCGACTAAGCATATTACAACCGGCTTCCAAAATAGAATTTACAAGAGAACTATACAAGATGAGTTGCATCCACATACGGTACGACAACTCTCCAAAAATTGATATTACAAAATGTAATACGCTAAAAGGACACCAAGTCGCCCCTCCTCTCCACTCCTACAGCCTGTCAGACCAATAGTGGACCAAAACTCTACTTCAGTTACCTAGAAGGATTGTGAGTGTTACTACTTCATTCAAGCAAAAAGCATAAAACAATTTACACGAGCAAACATGGATCGAGTAATGCTTCTAAGCATATTTAGCAAGAAACAAGTTATTCTTCACAAACCATTAAATAAGCACAATATTTCAAGAAGCCATAGGGTTGCTTCCCTCGCAACCAGGAGTTATGACGGTACCGTGACCCTGCGAACAAGGTACTTCCAACAATTTATATCCTGTTTGTGTACAGCAAACAGACAATTTATACCATTCTTGTGTACATCAAGAAGAAAATAATTCCAACCAACAATACAGCTATGACATGCTCTTGAAATAAATCACGTTCAAGCAACTTGATCCATATCACTACCGTCAAAATTTTCAACATTTGCAGAAAAATGATAAATTTATGTTTTAGCTAACCACTTCAATGAAATAGCACACTCACCTTAAAGATTCAAAAGACAAAAGCGAAACGCCTCCTTCTCAACCTTGAGGTGGAGACTCGTCCCCCGATCCTAAAATATGAATGACACTACACTTAGTATATTTCATACTCTAACTCATTTTAAAATGCAAGTAAAATGTATCAATAAGTCTAGCATATGATCTTCTTTTTAATCTCCAACCCTAGTATGATACTGCATGAGACCAAGGTAATAAAAATGATGGATGATGTGCTTCAATACTCAAAAGATGATTCAATGAAATTTGATACAAGAATTCCCAAGAATAAGACTTAATCCATGACCAACATGTACTGTTCTGACCGTATCCGAAACATAATCGTCAATTGAAGAAAGACACTTTAACCATTGAAAAGTAAACTTCTTCCTCTTTGAATCGACAGGTCATTCATAAAAAATGGAGTTCGGGTAATCTTACTACGGCCTCGCGACTATAACTTAACGCAATATCAAAACTGGTGCAGAGACGGATTTTAGGTCAACTTCAATAGCAAATCTGTTATTACTCAGGCATAACCAAAGTACATGGGTTGCATCGTTGGAAAGCTCTACGAGTCTAGTTTCTAGCAAAACAAGCGGAATGTGATTTCGAGTCTCGAGCTAAGAGATATGACTGTTTTTCCAACTTGTGTCAGTGCAGTCAGCAATACGAGTTTCACAGCAGCAGTTCAGTACGCGATTTTTTACTTTTTCCTCTCTTCGAAATAAATTCTGAAAATTTTACCCAATAAACTAGACATGAATATCCATCTCCAGTAAAAGTTTCAGAAAATTACAAGGTCAGAAAGTCTGTGAGAAAAATTCGCTAAGAACAGGACAGATTCAAATATGTTCAAGCCCTAATTGAGACATGTCTCAAAGATGGACGAATTTGCTAGGTTAAAATCCATTCTCTTATGAACCAAATAGGATTTAAACTACAAGAATATGCAGGTATATACATGTTGATCAAAATCCAAAACATAGATTAGATATAACATAAGGTTACCTTTAATTAGTTTTTCCCAATATCTCTTCTTCTTCTTCTTCTTCTCTCTCTCTCTCTCTCTCTCTCTACGTGATACAAAAGAAACGGTGGAGGGGTGTGGAATGGTGTAGAATACCGTAGAAGCTAGATTTATTAGGGAAAAGTTATCCCATGAGGTTGAGTGCATGGATTTAAAAAGGGTAAAACTCATCTTAACCCTTCATCTACCTACCAAGACCAATCTCTAATTAATTAACTTAATTAAACCCTCAAATTAAATCATGTAACGCTAAACAATTAATAAATGCTATGCAAATGATAACACAACACGTATATCAAATAATATGACCTATGCAACATAAAGTTAAATGTCATATGCGATGCATGTGTATGCTCGGAATGGATGTTACAGTGAAAGTTGTCAATCAGCTTTCTGTTTTTCAATAAATTTCTTTCCATTTTGCTTCTATCTTATTTCTTCTTAAAAATGTACATACTAATATTTATTTATGTGTAGTTTAGCCAAAGAAAATATATTTATTTAGGTGTAGTAATAGATGGCCAGATAATTGAGGTTAGTCTCATTACGATCCAAATTTCATATATACGCATTTAGATGCTATTGTTATTCATCTTATTTCTCGGTAAACACAAGAAGTGAAACTGAATACATATGTAAATGGATTCAAATACAACATCGGCTCACTTTCTGACCCACTATTTCTTATTGTGAAACCATGAATCCTTATCTCAATAAACAACGAGAAGAAAAACAAGAAAACCAACAACTTATCAATCCCATATCACAAAGCACCCTCTAGGACTCTCCTGCAAGCTTTGACTTGATTGCATCAACCGCTTGATATGATATCTGGAAAGCCTTGCTCAATACACTATCTGACACTTGGGGTGTAGCGGCAAACAATGCAGTGGCAATGTTCTGGCGGCCCGGATACTGGCTGTTGAATCCAGCAATAGCGGCGGCCGGTCCTTTCCCATTATTAATTTGGAAGTGAACCAAACCCCTAGGGAAAGTAAATATGTCACCCTGTTTGATGGTCTTGGAAACAAGCACATTGTCTGTGGTAATGAACCCAGCCTCCAATTCTCCGTAGAGAACGAACAACATCTCGGTGGCACGTTGGTGCGTGTGGGGCTGATTAAGGCCGTCGGGGGCAAAGTCGAGGCGGGCCATGGAGACACCTAAGGTGTTGAGGCCAGGAATTTGCATCACATCAGCAAAAGTCACGACTGAACCCAGCGTACTGTTGATGGGCTGTGGCTTTGCTATACCGGCAAAGAAGAAATCTGATGCGCTGAAACTTGCTTTGCAGGCAAAACCATTCATCTTCACAGCTATGAATCAGCAATAAGGTATGGTAATATTAGGTACTATTGTTATGTCAAAATGAGAAATGAGAGAGCAGAATAATTACACCAAAGTGAAATACATTTATGAGGTTTGGACAGGCCTACAATATTTGTGAGCAAAGATTAAGAAAAAAGATTCCTTCTTGACAAGACAAGGAGAATAAGGTAAACCAATAATACCAACGGAAAGTGACGTCGGAACTGTAGTTGAGTTGATTTACACAAAATTATAATTTGATTCCCATTTAAAATGGAAAACTTAAATGGGAATCATGTCCTCTAGTGATACTTAATTAAGTCTCCATCCTTAGTGATTTAAATACTTAAGTTTCTATTCTGACATTTAAAAAATGCCAATAATACCCTTCATTAATATGAATAACCTATTTTTTGTTTCTGATTAACCCTTCATTAATATGAATAAAATGTACCGGAGAATCATGGGATCATTATCCCTTTCTTCATCTGAACACATTCAAACACCCGGGGAGAAAGGAAAAAATGGAACGGCAAAACCGCCCAGGCGGTTTCCAAACTTTTCAAAGCAGATAGCAACACCGGAAACTACCATCTTCAATTCTGAAATAGATCGCCGAGTACATACATTATATTCCACGCCGGAGTGGCAAAGATTTGCGAAAGACTAGATGCCACGCATTGCCATGAACGCGGTCGTGCACTCCTGCAAATCTGACCACGGGCGCCGTCATCCACGTCGCCTGAAATTGTTCAGCGCTTCCTTCGGTTTGTATAAGATAAATTATCCAGTGCTTCCCTTGGGAACGTAACAAATTCTTGTAAAAGGGAAATTATACAGTGCTTCATTGGTTTTGTATATTTACCATGCTAGCAAGTTTATTATTTTTGTAATTATTTCTTAACTTACAACAATTTTGAGACAACATGTTTCATGAAAATTTTGTAGAAAATAGTCCATGAAAAATATGATCGATTTGAATCTCCACCATATTTTAAAATATGATATATTGTGCAGAAATATTTCATAAAAAATATGATCGATATGAGTACATGCATGAATTTGTGCATAATTATCTCATGATAAACTATGTACATTTTTAAAAATTATTCAAGAATTGGCTGTCATTTTTTAGCGTAAAATTTTTATGGAGAATTCACAATAATAAATCACGATAAACATGGTGGATTTGCTTCAAAAACTTGATCGATTAGAATATCCACCATGTTCCGAAATATTTTTCATAGTAATTTTGTCAATATTTTTCATATTCCAAATATGATTAATATTTTTGTCAATATAATTCATGAAAACACGAGTTATTGTAGAATTGATCATATTTGGATAATTGGTTAGTAAGGCAATTAATAAATGGGGTGTAGTAAATAAAGGGAAAAAAATGGAGAGAGAGAGAGAGAGAGAGAGAGAGAGAGAGAATTAATTAATGAGGGCAAAATGGGTCATTCAACTACTTTAAGAATGAGAACATAGTATTCAAATCCACTATGATGGATACCTAAATAAGTTTTTTAAATAGGAAGCCTATTTTATTCTTTTTTTTTTAAAATTGTCAATGTTTTTCAATTAAATAGATAAGAAATAAGTACATCAGCATTTTAGTTGCTCGAAGAAAAAACGAAATCACTTCAAACTTATTGTTGCATTTGACCAAAATCATCCCAACACTACTACAAAAATAGATAAAGATCTCGGTTATTTGGTGTGATCTTTCACTTTTAATCTCGCATTCAAAACCGTGGTCTATCAAGGTGTAACTAAAAGTCTCTATCTTTTAACCACAGGATAAAAACCGTGACTAAAAACATAAAAACTGTGATTAAAAAAGACAAAACCGTGACCTTTAATAGCTTAACATCTCAGTTTTATTATAAAACCGTGGTTGTTTAGAGAGTAATAATCTCAGTTTTTGAAAAAACCGAGATTGAAAGTGACGTTTTCCTAAAGGAAAAAATCCCCCTTTATTTATCCTGCTGGGTTTTGAACCTAAGTCTCTTGAGTTTTGCATAGAACCTTCAACCAACTGCACCACACACACTTTTCAATATATAATTGAATTATTTAATATATAACATATGCGTTTAACATTAAAATATATTTCGAATATCATTTTGAACCTTCAAATATTAAAATTAGAAATTTTGATAAACATGAAAGTTGTAGCCCTTTGTGTTATTGTTCAAACCCAATTTGAATTATTTCAATTAATGGAGTTTTGAGCATAGAGTTGTACTCGAAATACATTTGGCGACGAAACGCAACCTTCATAAATTTCATCACCAAAGGTATCCATTTGGTGACGAACTATATTTTCATCGCCGAAAGTATCCTATTTTTTGACGAAATATTTTTTTGTAGAATGGTTGAGAGTGACATTTATTTAGGGGTATTACGTGCGTAGTCGATTAAGGGGTAAGCGACTTTCAACTTTTCCTATATAAGAGCTTTCATCTTAAGTCTAAAAAAAAATGTGATGTATTCTGTAACTTATAATCTCAGTTTCTAGATGATTGAGATTAAATGTTCTTTTTATCTCAGTTTTTAAAAAACGAGATCTATTCTTTAAGTTACAATCTCACTTTTAGATTATTGAGATTAAAAAATCTTTTCATCTCAGTTTTTTTCGAAACGAGATATATTCTTTCATATATAATCTCAGTTTTTTGAGAATGAGATCTATTCTTGAAGTTACAATCTCACTTTTTAGATTACTGAGATTAAAAAATCTTTCCATCTCAGTTTTTTTGTATAACTGAGATTAAAACTATAGTCCATAACATTTTATTACGCTTTTACAAAAAGTGAGATCTTTTTAATTTTTGGACCGTGATCTTTATACCATTTTGTAGTAGTGCAACATAAAGGGTATTATGCTAGAATACAAAAACACAAAGTACAAGAAGTAATTTTTTCTGAAAAGAAATGTTATGGTGAACCCATAAACGCCCCATAAATCTGATTTACATGGATCTCCAATTCAATTATGTCCCTCACTCTCCAACCAAAGTTTATTTCCTTGTGCCACAATGGATTATGGGTATTTTAAGGGAAGAAATTAAATTGGGTGCGTACTAATCCTCAAAAAATTAGGGTCGAATTTGAAACACCACTCGCAAACACAAACATATTCGATAATGCTTTGAACCATAAGTACGAGCAAAAAAGGGAAATAGGTTTTTGACAGCAAAATGTCGAGGAATGTACATTTAAAACACAATTTCAGATACAATTGTACCTGAAACTGTTAGATATGTTTAAAATTTATGTACATCTAACGGTTCCGAATACATTTGTAATCAGAATTGTGTTTCAAATTAAGGTGTACGTATTTGTAACATTGCTATATGAAAAAAAATAAATACCATTATTGAGATCAGCAACACAAACGTCTTGAAGCATATCCGGATCTGCAGAAACAGAGTTGGAAATGGTGGATATTAGCACCGCAATGACCACCACAGAGAGTTTTCCAGCAACAACCATGGCTGGAAGGAGTATGAGAAATGTGTTGTGTTTCTAAAAGGTGAAGAAAATCAGAGCTTGGAAAAAGGAGGAGCAATAATAAGACAATAACAAGAGAGATAAGTTGGGATTTGGATGGGGATAAGAAAGACGGGGTGCCTTACTTATAGGCAGAGGTCTTTAGAGAGAGAAACTCTTCTAGTAAGAGAGAGAGGCGCCCCACAAGCCGCCGCCCCCACTAGGAACTCAAAAAACTAAAATTTTTCAAATATGTATTTTTGCAGACATGCATGCATGTATCCACCTGGACTGCTCAAGAGGCACAATGGTCCAAATTTAAATAAAAATTAAGCAATGGTACTCGATTATAAGTTCATATATCTTCGAATATTTGTGGAACAATTGGAGTTTTCCTAGAAAAGCCACGTTGCCTTCATATTATGTCTTTGTTCAAAAAAATTTCCTTTTTTGTTAGTTATATGTTAAACTTTTTATGGATTATTGATACGTTTCGATGAGAGAAATTAAAAAAGTCAAAAGAATTTATGACGAAATTCAATTGTTTTCACCCAAAAATTTGGTGCAATAAATGCGAAAATTTTTAAATAAAGAGAAAAAAATCACATGGCTTTTTTAAGGAAACTTAGTCTCTTATTTGTGACTACACCTAAACAATCTATTAGACAAAGTTTTGGATACCCTCATTGGGAAAGCGAGTAGTCATAAACATTACGTCTACTTTCTTCGGTAGGAGTATTCGATTGAAATATGACTTTTTGGCTGAAATCCAATATTTTTGACCCAAAAATTTACGCAATAATGCCAAACAGGAATTTTTGTAAATAAAGAAAAAAAAATCACGTGACATTTTTTAATAAATTAAACTTAGCCTGACTTGTGACTACACCTAAACAATTGATTGGACAATTTGTGATTACCTTCGTTGGGAAAGCAAGTAGTCATAATCAACATTACTTCTACTTTCTTGGGTAGGAGTATTTTATTGAATATAAGTGATGGTGGGTGAACAGCAGTATTTGTATAGCTGCCCGTGAGTTTCAATTTGGGAGTACTCAAATCCTTTTTTTTCTTGTCAAATATGAAAATTTATTAAACTTAAAAAGGTACATCGATAAAAAATAAGATCAAAAGACGCAAAGTGTTTCTCAACAAAACGAGAAGAACGAAACATAAACAAACATCCAGTAAAAGGTTAGATGAAAAACACCTCAGAAGGAAACTAAAATCCTAGTAATCAAACAGATTTAAAATTTGAATCTGGCTTTTCTTAAAACTCAAATTTTCTTGGTAATTACTTGGTTGATCGTGAGTAAGGAAGTAAACAAACTAATTTTGAAATCAGATAGTTTCCTCAGCTTTAACCCTTACGAAGTTATGAGTAGCCTCAAAGGGATTTTGAGAAATAAAAAATTTAGCCACTACGCCACTTTTTGAGTATGTGGCCTTCAATCTACAAGTTTTTTTTGTGAACATCGAAATTTTTTTTTTAATCACATATAAAGAGTTACAATGATTAAATAGGACAAGAGAAAGACATCACAGTACGAGGATAACATCTCAACTATGTTGATACCCCATCCCATGATGATTATACGCCACTCGAGGCCCAAGAGCGATTACAAGTTGGCAAGATACCTTCAATCTAGAAGTGAAACCCAAGTAACCGAACAGATTTAAATCTGGCCATAATTCAAACTTAAAATTTCTTGTTATTTTTTTCATACCTATTGTCATCTACTTAAATTGATCATAGTATTCGGTGGATGACTTTAAGGGCTATTTAGATAGTATTCGGAAGGTGAAAGTGTGATGTAACTTTGAGGTGTCTTTTTTCATCCAATTGTTGGCTGGATGAGGTTTCTTTTTTGCAGTTAAGCTCTTTTAGGTTTTCTTACCTTTGACCTCGATATATCCCTTTCAAGTTTTATAAAATATTTCGTTTGCCGAGAAAAAAGAAGTAAACGAAATAATAAATTTTCCAGATTACCATGCATGGGGTCACAGTTTGGTGAAATCTTGCATTTGGGCGGCGGGCAAGGGAGATTTGAGCGGGAAAGGACCATATATTAGTTGCAGTTGTTATCAGTTCCCTACAAAAGATAATTTTCCCATGTGGCTGAAAATGCAATTTTTTTTTTTGTCAAAATACCAACTTCATTTCAAATCGTGTTTTACACTCCTATATCAACGTAGATATATGTTGGTTTGATGTGAATCATGAAGTGTTTTGGCTCGAAATCGGACCTCTTAGCATATCTCGTCCAAACGGCGTCCATTGTCTAACGAAATTCGAGCTCGCCGTAAATCTCGTCTGGTGCTACGACGGTCCGGATGGTTGATGCCGAGACAGTTCAGTATTTAAGTATTTTAGAGTTTTTATCTGATTGTGACACATTCTTTTCTTGTGTGAGGCAAGAGGAAAACTTCGAGAGATCTCATCTGTAGCTCTTCGGGTATCCGTTTTTTCGGTATAGGGAAATCGTTGATCATTTGACTGCCTGTAGAGTAGGTTTACGAACCAAGCCAGATAAAAATCTATGTTCTCACCTCTCTCTCTCCCCTTCTCTCTCTTCATGGTTTGTTCAAAATTTGAGTACTTTTTCTAAAGCTTGCGTCATTGTTGTGGGAGGGCAGTCCAAGCCTGTCTGAGGCTTAGGTGAAATTGCAAACCAATGGATTGTTTTATTTTTTTTTCCAATAGGAGAATGATAGCCCCACCGTTTCTCCTCCACCGAACAGCCTACCGCACCCACGCCGGGCCCACTCCGGCCATCGGACGGCCGATCCGATCCGTCCAAAAATTCTAAAAAAATAAACCGAGTGGGCCAACGCGGAAATCAACGGCATTCGACATGTGTAAGTACATGATCCGAAATTCCAAAAATCAGAGATCCGAGCCGTTAAAAGATGGAAGATTGGTTTGAGCACTTGCACATATCGGATGCCGTTGATTTCCGCGTAGACCCACTCGGTTTTTTTTTTTAGAATTTTTGGACGGATCGGATCGGCCGTCTGGTGGTCGGAGTGGGCCCGGCGTGGGTGCGGTGGGCTGTTCGGTGGAGGAGAAGCGGTGGGGCTATCATTCTCCTTTCCAATATTTAAAATTTCTTTTACCTTCTCATCATTGGGACACTTTTTTGGACTTTTTAACAATGTAATAATTGTTCACTTTTTTGGACTTTTTAACATAATAATTGTTCTTATTCTGAGGTCATGCGACAAAGAAGTTCTACTTCTGAAATTTTAGATTAGGACTTTTTTAAAGTCTTGGAGGTATTTTTCCAAAAATGTGAGCGTTAGGCAGCCACCAAACGTACACTTTGTTGTTGACCCGATTCAAGAAGGTGCTGGGAGTCGCGTGCTCCCCCCTCTTCAATCGCGCTGCCGCCGCCAAGGGAAGAGGGAAGCGGTTTTCCTCTCTCCTCCCCTGGCGTCCTTTTTCCTTTCTTTTTTCCTGTCTCCCTTCCTCTGATTCTTCCCCCTTCCCCGTTCGTCGGTCTCGCCTCTTTCCATCGACGTTTCCATGCTTCTGCCGTCTTCCTCTGTTGGCTCCTTCCACGGTTGGACGACTCCTACCTAATGGCCTGGTGCTTTGGCTGCAGGTGGTGGCATCGGCTTGGGTGTTTTTGGGTCTCTGGCCGGATCCCATCCTTGGGGATCTAGTTTGTGCTTAACGGCGAGGTTATCCATGCGGCCTCGGGTTTGCTGGCCTCTTCTCCGGCGTACCGTCCTGGTCTCCATTTCAATGGTTGTCCTGGTGTGATCGGTAGAAGGGTGCGAGCGTGCATGACGCAGCGGAAATAACAAAGAGATTAGTTGCGTACTAATCAAACGAATGATAGGTATTCATAGCCACGAGCAGTTCTTGAATTCTCAAGAGAAAAAGACAAAGTCTGAATATTATTAATAAAAAACTGTTTAAACATTAGGTTACAACCCATTTTATAGGAAAAATGCGTAACTCTAACAAAACCCTAACTCAAAAATGAAAATTTTCAAAATTTGAGAAAAATAGTAAAATTGAAAAAATGAAAGAAAAACATGACTTTTCCAAAAAGAATCAACTCCTACGGAATTATACGCTAAAAGTTATTAACGAAACAAATATTTTCTAAAACGGTAAAAACGTTCACAGACGGTGGAGGTTGGATTCCGGTCATCAATAATCACAAAAAGTTTGGAGGCAGAGGGGATCAGCCAACGAATACCCTTTTTGTTGATAACTTACCGGAGGACACAAGTCAGCCGTGGCTGAAGAAGTTTTTCAGCAAATTTGGGTGGGTCAAAGATGTTTTTATACCTGAGAAGAGGAGCAAATCAACAAGGAGGAGATTCGGGTTTGTAAGGTTTGATTGTGCCAGAGCAGCAGAGGAAGCAATTTCTAGGACTAATGGACTTTGGCTTGATGACTGCAAGCTGTTTGTGAAATTGGCAAGTTTTGGACAAGGAGACAAATCAAGGTATAACCACCAAAAGCAAACTCTTGCGAAGGGATGCTGACAGTGGTGGAGAAATGGTGGCTAACAAAAGGAAGGAAAAGCCACAACAATACGCTCCTTATGCTGAATCAAGTAGAAGGAATGGGTCCTTTGACGAGGGCCGCAACAGAGAGAGATCTTTTGCTCAGGTAGTAGAAGGTAAAGAGATGGTGTCAAAACAGGTGGAGGAGGAAAGACAAATTATTAAAATCCAACCAACAGGTATGGAATGGCTTTTGAGAAGTGCCATAGCCAAGCCCCACACTGGTGAGGATGGATGTTCTCGCCCAGAAATTACAAATGGCAAATATTTGTGATGTTCAAATTAGGAGTATGGGGGGAAAATCCATCTTGCTAACGTTTACCAGTAAAGATGCAAGAGATGGGGCTATTAAAGAAAATTGGCTGCAAAGATGGTTTTATGATGTTAAACCATGGGAAGGGGAGGCAGCGAGCGTGGAACGTTTCGCTTGGCTTAACTGCTTTGGAGTGCCATTGAATGGTTGGTGTTCTAATCTGTTTAGAAGGATTGGTGAACACTGGGGATCTTTCATAATGACAGACGATGACACGTCAAGTCAGGCCTCTTTTGATAAAGGAAGGGTGTTGATTGTAACAGAATCAATTGCTAAAATTGACACTACTATCCAAGTCGAGGTTAACGGTGCTCATTATCTGGTCAAGGTATGCGAAGATGATCAGTACGACGTCAAGGGTAATACAAGTCAGATGCAAACCATGGCCGGAAAACTCGGAACAGTTGGAGGGGATGAAGATAACGAGGTGGAATCCGGTATGGAAAGGAGGTCCAGAAAGAGCAAGAAGCACGATGATAGTGACCCCAAATCGGCGACTAGTCCTAACAAGAAAAAGGGACCTGGAAAACAGAGCTTGGTTGACATGGGCATGAGCAACTTGCCAAAGTCGGCTAAGTGTACAGACAATCACGTGGAGAAAGAAAATTCAAACAAGGAGAGAGAAAAGTCAAAAAGAGCAGTGGGAGGGGAAAAGTCAATGTTTTCTTTACAATCTTGGGTCGCAAACTGTATGGAGATTGACAAGCCCACAAACCAGAAACAGACCCACGACAGATTGAATGACAAGCCAACTTCGGCCCAATCAGAATCTGGATCAGTTTTTTCTGAACATGTGGAGAAAACACAGCTTGGGCCTCACATTACCCACAAGCATATGGATAAAGACACATAAGTGGGCTTTAACTTGGTGATGGATCTAAATCGGCCAGGTGAATGTAGAAGGAGAAGGAGACGAATGTACTCCCAAATGTTTCAATTTCAAGAAATAAATCAAAGGGCGAGGGATGGTATGAGCTCAGGTTTCAAGGATCATATAATGGGGGGATCTGGGCAATTGGCTGAGAACATTGTCTCTTCTGGGGCTCTAGAGCACAATGAAGACGCCATCATATCTGAAATTGGAGACACTTTGAAAGCTGGCAGAGAAATGGGAATGAATTTCTTTGGGAAGGAGGAGTTTTTGGTCCAAAGAATGATTGAGGTGGAGTCCTAAGAGTACTCCAAAATGAAGGGGAAAGACAAGACCAAGTAGAGGTTTAATAGAAAGAGGTGTTCTTGGTGCCCATCAATGTTAATGTAGATACTATCATGGAACATTAGAGGTTTGGGGAGTAGACTTAAAAAAAGATTTGCCTCCAAAATTATAAGGAGCAAGAAACCTGATATCGTTCTTTTTCAAGAATCAAAGTTGGAAAAGCTAGAGAGAGGTACTGCTATAAGGATTTGGGGTGATGCAGAGATGGATTACGTCATTGCAGAATCAGAAGGAGCATCAAGGGGTTTAATCACTATGTGGAACAAGAAATCGTTCAGGGCGCAACATATACTAGCAAGAAAGAACTTCATCATTGTTAAAGGTACTCTTCTAGGAAACTTTGAGTGTATTGTAATAAATGTTCATGCTCCAAATGAGATCAGGAATAGAAGGGAATTATGGATGGAGCTGATTCAGCTTAAAAATTACTTCCAAGTCCCCTGGTGTTAGGTGGAGATTTCAATGAGGTCAAAAGCATAGGCGAGAGAGTGGGGTGCCTCCGGAATGATAGGGGAATGAGAGATTTTAATGATTTCATGAATGCCATGGAAGTCCATGATTTGCCTATGGCAGGTAGAAGGTTCACTTGGACTAACTTCCAAGATAATGGAGTTCAAAGCAGGCTTGACAGGTTCCTTTTATCTCAAGGTTGGCTAGACAACTTCAAAATTATTCAATGGGGTCTCCATAGACCAATCTCTGACCACTGCCCAATTCTCATCTCTGATAATAATAGAGATTGGGGTCCTAAACCTTTTAGGTTCATGGACTGTTGGTTAACAAACCCAAAGTGTATGATGATTGCTAAGGACGAATGGGAGAGTGTCCGGACGGAGGGATGGGCTAGATGTCGTATTAGGAAAAAATTACAGACTATGAAGAAGAGGTTAAAGGTGTGGAACAAAGAAGAATTTGGGGACATTAACACTAAGTTACAAAACTTGGAACAAGAGTTACATAATCTCGACATAGCTATGGAAGGAAGACAATTGACTGATGCTGAGAAGGGAGACAGGAATGCTATTAGGAATGAGCTATGGGCTATTTCTAGAATGGCAGAGTCAATGTGGAAACATAAATCTCGAGTGAATTGGGTGAAGCTAGGGGACAGAAACACTAGATTCTTTCAGATAATGGCTAACAATCGATTCAGAAGAAACCTTATGGGAGCTGTGAAGGTGGAGGGGAGAATGGTGGAAGATCCAAAGGATATTAAAGCTGAAGCAATCAAATATTTCGAATCCATTTTTCAAGAGGAGCATCCTTGCAGAAACACCTTGGGAGGGATTTTCCCAAGGATATTGCCTCCAAAGTTGTCCTCGCTACTCGAAAGTCCTTTCGAAGAAAAGGAAATCTCAGATGCTATCAAGGGATGCAATAACTTCAAAGCCCCGGGTCCGGATGGGTTTAATTTCTCTTTCATTAAAAAGGCTTGGAAATTTATGAAGACTGAGATAATGAATTTTTTAAAGGAGTTTCACAGTACACTACAACAAATTTGACTTTTGGCGACACGAATCGGCGACATGTCCAAAAATACGTCGCCGTTGGGTATGTATTGGCGACAAACTTTGATGTCGCCAATAATTTTCACATTCAGCGACAAGGATTGGCGACACAACAAAAATGCGTCGCCATTTGATATGTATTGGCGACACATTTTGATGTCGCCAAAAGTCTTCGCATTCGGTGACGCGAGGTGCATCGCCGTTGGGTATGTATTGGCGACACACTTTGATGTCGCCAACAGTCTTCACATTCAGCGACGCAAATCGCGTTGCCAAAAGGCAAATTTACGTTCGCAAGCAATTGGCGACGTGAAGCGTGTCGCCGTTGGGTACGAAGTTTTTCATCTGTACGAAAATTCATTATTAGAATGATATATTACATTCAATCAAATATGTAACAATAAGAGATTTACTTTATTTTTGGCAAGAATGATTTAGTCCCTCTTATGTAAAAGATAGACGGTTCTAATTTAAAAAAAATAGCTCAAGTGGCCCTCTAGTTGTGCACTATAGGATTTTAATGTCTCTGGAACTATCGAATATGTTATGATCATGTAGTTGCTGAGATCAAATTATCACCGATTTTGGCGAGAATGATATAATTGATAAGACGTTAAATCCTAACGGTTTAGATTGACCATTCAAAAAAATGAGCCAGCAACTACATGCCATTAGAATCTATACATTCAACACGTAATGCCAAATTAGCAACAGGTATTAACTCATCTTTCCTTGCTTTAATTCCAAAAGTGGATGGGGCAGCTTCTTTTAACGAATTCAGACCAATTTGTTTAGTTGGATGTGTTTATAAAATTCTGTCTAAGGTGTTAGCAAACAAATTTAAGCGTTCTGTGCATTTGATGATTGGTGAGGCCCAGGCTGCCTTTGTGGGGGGCAAACATATTCTGGATGGTGCCCTTGTTGCAAATGAAATTATCCATTTATGGAAAAATAACAAGAAAGGAGGTATCCTACTGAAAATTGATTTTCAAAAAGCTTATGATTGTGTTAACTGGAATTTTTTGTTGGACTTGCTAAGGAAAATGGGGTGCGGAGAAAAGTGGTGTAATTGGATCAAGGAATGCATTTCCTTTGTGTCATTATCAGTTTTAGTAAATGGATCACCAACTCAGGAATTCAAATCTCACAAGGGTCTGAGGCAGGAAGACCCCTTGTCCCTTTTCCTTTTTAATATTGTGGTGGAAGCTCTCAACATTCTTTTTGAAAGAGCAAGAGGTCTGGGTTTGATTAAAGGAGTGGAGATTGGGACTACTGGACTAGCTGTGACTCACCTACAGTTTGCAGATGACACACTTATTTTTTGTAATAATGATCCAGAAGAGATTAGAAGTGTTAAAAGGATTCTTAGATGCTTCCAATTGATGTCCGGACTGAAGATAAACTTCTCTAAAAGCATGATGTGTGGTGTGGGTATTAAAGATCAGGAGGTGGAGGTTCTGGTTGAGATTATGGGCTGTTTGAAAGGTAAGCTCCCAATGAATTACTTGGGTCTTCCTTTGGGAGCTAATCCTAGAAGGGTAAAGACTTGGAAGCCAATTGTCGAGAGGGTTTCTAAGAGATTAGCCCTCTGGAAAACCAGATTTTTGTCCACAGGGGGAAGGATTACTCTAATCAAATGCACCTTGAGCTCTCTACCTATATACTACATGTCATTGTTCAAAGTTCCAATGGGAGTGGCAAAGAACTTGGAGAAAATGCAAAGAAAATTTCTTTGGGGAGGTGCAAGTGAAAAGAGAAAGATGAGCCTAGTGAAATGGAAGTCAGTAACTAGGAGCAAAGGGTGTGGGGGATTAGGAATCAAAAGACTAATGGTTCATAACGAGGCCTTACTTGCAAAATGGTGGTGGAGGTTTACTAAGGAGAAGGATGCCCTATGGACCAAGGTGGTCTCAAGTAAGTATGGTTTGAGGAATGATTGCTCAGTCCCAAAAACTCCAGATTCTGGAAAAGGTTGAACTATGTGGAGTGACATTTGCTCCATAGGTAAGGAGTCCTCAACATTTGTAATGTAGTTCAACAAGGTTTTAGAATCAGAGTTTGCTCAGGGGCTTCAATAAGGTTTTGGGACCAGATTTGGATCGGGGAAGTAACACTTAAACAAGAATTTCCTAGGCTGTTCCTATTATCATTACATGCTACAAGAGGGAGAAGAACTTGCCTGGAATCTGCTTTTCAAAAGACCTTTGCATGTGTGGCAAGAAGAGCAAAAACAGAGGCTTCTTCAAAACCTTCAAGGATACCCGATGGATAGGTCCAGAGATGATATTATGGAATGGAGGTGGAATGCCAACAAAATTTTCTCAGTAAGCTCAGCTTATGCAGAATGGGAAAACCAGATGGAAAATCAAAATGGGTGGCTCAGTGTGATTTGGAGGAACTTATGTCCCCCAAAAATTGAAGTTTTCGTTTGGCAGGCCGTCCAAAATAGAATAGCAATAAGATCCATTTTGTGCAGCAGAGGAATCCTTACTTCAGGTAATGATCTGTGCCCTTTTTGCTCTCTGCATATTGAGTCACCAGTACATTTGCTCCTGCTTTGCAAATTTTCGTGGCAGCTTTGGTCCTCAATCATTAGGTGGTGGGACACAACATGGGTTTGTCCTTGTTCTTTATCTTTGCTTATGAATTGGTGGTTTTCTCATAGATTTAAGAATTTAGAAAAGTTCTGTTGGGAGACTTGTTTTTTTGCAGTATTATGGACACTTTGGAAAGCAAGGAATGATTTTATTTTCAACAATGTCTCAAAAGATGTGGAAGAGCTGAGCGACTTGGTCAAGACTAGAATGGGTTTTTGGATAAAAGGAAAGTTTGACATCAAGGATTATTCCATTGAGGATTTCAAGAGGAGCTTGGAGGGAATCAGGAGGACCAAAATTTAGTACATGGATCTAATTTTGTGATTGTTTTTTTGGGGTACGTCCAATACTTTATTGGATGTCTTTCTTTTTGTTTTTTCCTGGGATTGTGGTTTGCACATGATAGTATTAGAACATAGGTGCCAACCTCGTTGGGATGTATGTTTCTAGTAGTGATGCTTTCTTACTCTTTCCCTTGATCGATGTACCCTTTCGTGTTTTGAATAAATTTCTCTTTTGCCGACCAAAAAAAAAAAAACTAGGGTTATTTGCAATTAAACAACACTGAGCTCGTTCAAAAGTTGCCAAATTGGATAATTTGCAATTAAACAACGTTTGGGCTTCCGAGGTTTCGACTGGTCCAATTGATTAACAAATTGGACCTCCACATGTTCTACATTACTGCATCGCTGGTTTCGACTTTGGTGTCTTCTGTTGGTGCGGGGCTGGGGTTTGTTTTGAGCTGTTGGATGGTGGCATAGGTGCGGTGGTGTTTGGTTTTGTTTTGGCTGGTGCTCCCTGGGGTTTTAGGGGCGTCAATTGGCAATGGTGGGTCTGCGGTGGGGTTTTCAATAGCTTAGGTTTTGGATGTTTTTTTTTTCTTTTTTTTTTTTTAAAGGTTTTGGTGATGTTGTAGCAAATTGGGGCTTTTCGGACATTGCGGTTCGCAGTGATATTTGGGGTTTTTTGTGATGGTCTGATGGTGGTCTGTGACAGGAGGCAAAAGTGTTTTCTGTAAACCAAGGATTAGGATAATAAACCTACAATTAATGGAATGTGTCGTCCGATTCAGATTGATGCTTTGTTGATTAATTAAATTAGTACTATTTATTTCTATAGCAGAGATCATAGATAAACATTTCTTGAGTGTTTGATTGAAATTTGACTTTTTGATTGAAATTTGATGTCTAGTTGGGGCATCATCCCAATTATTATTTGAAATTATGATCAAGTAATTGTGGGCCGAACTTATGTGGGTCCCGCAGGGGTGTGTCCCCCGATTTATTTTGAAAAATGATGTTAATAATTCTATATTTTAATTTTACTATACCAAAAAGTTTATGACAGTGTTTCACTAAAATTACTTTAAATTTTCTTTATTCGGATGTTTTGTCAATCTATTTATTAGAGTGCTAATTTTTCACACAACTATTTTGTACAAACACGCTCCTTTTTGTAATTACATTAAGATTACATATATAGTCACCAACATGTTATTTTACCGGCAAAAAATGTATCATTTAGAAAGGCATGAGGTTAGGTTTGCCCCCACCAATGCATATTTTTAAATCTGTCCCCGATTTCACAATAGTTAAGCCATACAAGTAACCTCAAAGAATGAATGTGTAATGAAAAAATCTAAGCATTTAGCCAACCCTTTGGTTTGGATTTGTTACTTTGAATTTGGGAGTAATCAAATCCAAGTAACACTCTTAATGTATAATGTAAGGAAGGGGAGCCCAAGGCTGTCTTTAATGTTTTGCTTAAACAATGTTGTATAGCTTTCTTTGTTTCATTTCCTTTTGGGCATTTCGATCGCTGGATTCTCTCTCTCTTGCCTCTGCTACTCCTTCTCATTGGTTTGGTTTGGTTTGGGGCTTTCGCTCAATGTATCATTTGTCGAGATTTAATAAATAAACTTTCTTTCCAATCAAAAATTAAAAAAGAAATTAAGAAAAGGAAGTTTTCTTCAAATTGAACCAAAACCTAATCTCTCCAATGGTATGCTCAAGATTTAGTCTCGGTAATTTTGGATATATGTTTTTTTTTGAAAGGCAAAAAAAATTATTAATCTTTGAAAACAAATTACAAAAATTAAATGGACCCAAAGCATAAGGCATTAAGCTGGAGAAGAGTGAATCCACAAAGAGACAATAATAAACTCCAACAATCATATGCCGCAAGGACCCAAAGAGAGAGAATAACAATCTAAGGTTGACAAAAAGCCAACAAAGACAAAACAACACCACTCACAACACTCAAGAGACACCTGACAATTAAGACTCAACCCAACACCTAAAGAGACATTTGTGGGCACGCGTCCCTTAAATCGCTCGATCTTGGGTTCCCTTTTAAAGACTGGGCGTGACCCTCTTTTGAAAATGCGCGACGAAACGCCTCGATTCAGAGTCGCCACTCGGGTTTTAGCGGTGAAGTACCCAAGGAACCGAACTCGAAAACGTTTGCCACGTTTGTTTGATTTTGAAAAAGGCGTGGACTGGTCCGTCGTCACCTTCGATATCTGAGGTTCGGGAGCTAGGTTACGAGAGGGGAAGGGTTTTATGGCACCCCCTCTCGCCCAATCCGGAGATCAGTCTCTACTCGGGCATTTTATAAAAACATTTGTATTTTTCTCTCATTTTATCATTTTTTTAGCCAGTTAGGGCGGGGGAACATTTAATGGGGATGAAAGTGGTAACACCTTGCAGTTTATGTGACAAAATGTTTATGAATGATTTGATTGCAATGCTAAATATAGATTGAGAACAAGCACTCAGCAGCCCGAACAAACTGGAGTACGCTGTCACAAAGCGACGTGAGCAGACTCTGCCAGTATGCACTGGTCGAACCACTGCATGCTGATCAGCCCTGCGCACGCGACTCAAAAACTGGCGTACTCCACTTGTTTGGTTTCTCAGTCCTTGTTTGCAACCCTCTGGGCTCTGGAGAAGGACCAGCGCACACCCAGGACAAACCACGCAGTTCAATATAACAGAATAGACATAGTTACAGGTAGAAGAAATGGCTTTAGGCCATGAAAGGAAACAGAATACCCCAAAACAGTGCGGGGACAGGGAAATAAGCCAAAACCAGACTAAGATGCAAGGGCCAGCCACTGGAATCAAGTACAAACTGTCGTACGCCAATCATATGATGCCGTACGCCACTTATTGCTTGACTCAGTGCTTGGCTTTGCATCATCTGGGCTCTGGAACATGACCAGAAGGATCCCAGAGGCCTTTCCATAGCAAAAGTAGACAAATATTGAATACTATCGCTAAACAGTTCTAAATACAGAAAGCAGTAAGCTGGTTGTTAGCATGCTAGGGTGATTGACAGGAATGAAAGTAAGCAAAAAGGGATGATCCATGATCCCCACGCCAGCATTGCACGTATTACCATGACTGGCGTACGGCATCATATGACTGGCGTGTGCCATGTTCAACCTCGATCGATTGTCGTATTTTACCAGTTTAAGGTCAGGACTAGTATTATCTACTAGCCTGGACCTTTCTGGTCCCCCTCAGGAGCTGAAAACAGAAAAGAACGTAAATGTGGTATACCTTTTGTATGAAGGTTTGGAGGTGGTTTTGGACTTTGGAGGTTGGAGATAGAGGCTGAGATGATGATTGAATGGCAGTGGGGTGTATGGAAGTGGGTTGCTCTCCTTTCTCTTTCAATGGAGGAAGAGAGATAGAGAGCTTGAAGGAATGAGAGAGAGAGAGATTACCCTTCTTAATGTGTCTAACCCCTTGCAAATGAATGCAAGGGGGGTATTTATAGAGGAGAGAGGGCTTGAGATCAGTTTGGGCAAGGTCATGTTTGGCTGGCCTTAGGTGCAAAAGGGGCCTTCCATGCATTAAATGCATGAGACTAGTTGATGGGGGGTGTAGGAGAGAGAGGGAACGCCCCTGCCGAATGCAATCATCAGGGAGACTGTAGCCGACGTCAGGGTGGCACAAAGGTCCCGCCCAAATGGCTGAATAAAGTTGATTTGACTGGGTTTGACTGGCGTGCGCCACTATTAACTGGCGTGCGCCAGTGAAAGCTGGGCCAATGGTCGATGACTGACACGTGGCAGATCACTGGCGTATGTCACCAATACACTGGCGTATGCCAGTTGGGTTTTGCTGGGGCCGTTTGGCTCTGGTTTGAAGGGTTTGAAATGGGTTTGAAAGGAGTTTTGGACGCTTAAGGCTCAAACACACCTTTGTCCTCGGACTGTTTTCGACTATAATCATCATTGGGGAAGTAAAAGATCGACAAATAACATTATCTGGACAGGCCAGAATGGGGTGTCTACAACATCTAAGACTCCAAACAACACGCCAAGAGACATCTCCCTGAACTAACTCCTCAAAGCAGAAAAAATTACTCCGAAGCCAACATGGCTCTATAACGCTCCTCATCCATTTCCTCCATCTGAGCAATCCTTCTGATCACATCTTCCTTGTCACTATTATAGCTCAAACCTAGAGTTTCATGAAGATCCCAAACTTTTCGAGCCTCGTCAAGAGCCCAAATTGCTTGAGTTTCATCGAGAATGAATCTATTCCTATTATTACTATCTTCAAATGATAAAGCGGCTGCTGCTACTGCCTACCTGAACAAAACACTTTGTTTCTTCTTCCTACCGCCTCTTTTCTTGGATTTCGGAATTCCTAACATATTTTCAATCGACTTTTGTTTCCATTTTTCTTTTCTAGTCCCCTCAACCTCTGCAGCTGAATTGAGATCCACGTAATTTGCCTCTCTATTCCGAGGTAATTTGTCTGCTCTTGGGTTCTATGTTTTATTGATCGGTCGGTGTGCCGAAGGTGTCTTGGCGGTGTTGCTTTTGAGGGCTTTCAGTTGATTATTCTGTGGGTTGTTCAATTCGGGTTGATTCTTCAATGTGTAAGCACGATGGATGAACTAGTTACTTTGTTTGTTGATAATATTCCGGATAAGGCAACCCATCTGTGGTTGAGGAAAGTATTCAATAACTATGGTGTGGTCAGGGATGCTTTCGTCCCTCAAAAGGAGTAGCAAGACAGGAACTAAATTTGGTTTCGTTAGATATAAATTGCTCTGTATCTGCTGATATGGCCATTTTCAGGGCTCATGGTATGGAGGTGGATAATAGGAAATTGGTGGTAAAATTGGCATACTTTACGCAGAATGGCGGCTCTAAAGGACGTGTGCTTAAAACTCTCTAAAGGACGTGTGCTTAAAACTCATAGCAGGGTATTACAGGGTAACAAACAAATGGGGGTGAAGAGAACGGAGAATCCTGGGCACTTAAGCAAGTCTAATCCAGCTGGGATTGGCCCTAGAGCTGTAAGATTTGAAAGTTCTTCAAGTGCTAAATTGAAGTCTTGTAATTTTAACTTGTACCAGCATGGAAGAAATGGAGAAAATGGTTGAAGAAAACTGTCTTCAAAGGTGGTTCTCTGAAACTAAACCTTGGGATGGACAAGCGGCGTGCGTTGAAAGATTTGTGTGGTTATGTTACTATGAAATACCGCTTAATGGATAGAGTAATACTTCTTTCAAATCTATTGGAGAATTATAGGGTTCTTTTTTAATCTACTGATGAATCGACGATGAAAATGTCTTCTTTTGATGTGGCTAAAATTCTTATCACCACTAGTATTTTCAAGGATATTGATAAGTGGATTATCATTGAAGCAGAAGGCAAGAGCTAGGGGTGTACACGGTCCGGATTGGTCCGATTCTCTAGAAAATCAGTAATCGAACCATTTCAAACGGCTCTAGAAATTTGGGAATCAGAACCTAACCAATATATGAGTGGAACCTAACTAGAACCAAACCGCAAAATCGGTCCAGTTTTGGTTCGGTTCTGGTTCCGATTCTATCCAATTAGCATCCAAATCTATCTTCGGTGTGTGAGAAAGAAAGACGTGAGATTGAAATTATAAAGACTAATCCATTAAATAAGGTTGCAAAGAATTGAAAGAATAAGAAGGTAATCTATTAGAATAAAAAAAGAAGAAAGAAAATAAAAACTTTCCTAACAAATGAGATTTCATCTCTAAATAAAGTAAGTTTAGAGAGAAAGAGAGATTAACCTACCAAATTATACACATATTTATTTTTATATAATTATAAAGAAAATAAAAACTTTCCTAACAAATGAGATTTCATCTCTAAATAAAGTAAGTTTAGAGAGAAAGAGAGATTAACCTACCAAATTATACACATATTTATTTTTATATAATTATATGTATATGTATGTATATATATATATATATATATTAGTTTTGAATGGTCCAGTCCGGTTCTAATGACAGTTTTTTAATTGAGAACCAGTAACTGAACCAAAATTAACAATTCTTATTTTTTTGAAACCATAACCTGACCGTAGAACCATAGAACCAGACCTAATAGGACGGTTCGGTCCGGATCGGACCGGTTTTACGGTTCGGACGGTTTTCTTGAACACCCCTAGCAAGAGCTACAAAGTTAAGGTAATGGAAGATCCGTGCGAACAACCCCACGAAGCTGAGAAACGGAGCCAACTGCAGAAACGAGAAGTGACCACCTCCAGTGGATCTGGAAGAGGAAAATGTTGTGCAGCGACGAGATTTAACCACAGGGGTTAGACGGGACGGAAGAGGGATGAACAGGTAAAGGGGAAAAACGGGGAAGATCGGGATAAGCTCGGGTAAGGCTGGGGAAAAGGAGAAGAGTTCAAGGTTTGCCGGCGGCAGCCGCCGGAGGAGGCGTCGCAGGAAAGAGGGGTGGGGCTAGGGTTGCAAGGACATTTCTATGCTGCATAGAGTACCAAAAAGTCAATGGGTATGGCGCTCCATCACCTTTTTTTTTTGGGATATATGTGGAACGAAAGACTACAAATACCCGATGGATTACTCAGGACAAATATGCTACATGTATAAACATTAATTGACTACTACTATCTCTTGTATGTGATTAAAATTGGCTTCTTTTTTCTTAAAAAAGGGTGTCTAGAGCTTCAACAAATTAAATCTTTGAAGTCAGATAGTTTCTCGAGGAGCTTAACCCTTACGAACTTACAAGCAGCCTCAAAGGGGATTGAGAAATAGAAAATTTAACCACTATGCCACCCCTTAAATTTTTGAATATGTGACCTTCAATCTGGAAGTAAAACCCAAGTAACCGAACAGTTTTGAACCTTTTGTTGGATACGTAAAACACTCACAGTTAGGTGAAATTTTGCATTTGGGCTGGTAAGGGAGTTTTGTTGAAAATGATCCAAATCGTAATCTCGATCCAAACTCCTCCTGCTCTCCCAAAACTGGTCTAATCACCATTTACTTTATTAGTTGCAGTTGTTATCAGTTCCGTCCAAAAGATTAATTTCCCCATGTGCCTGAAAATGCAATTTATTTTTTAATTTTTGTTGTCAAATTTCCAACTTCATTTCGAATCTTATTTTACACTCATCTGTCAACATATATAGATATTGGTTTGATGTGAATCATGAGAAAGTGTTTTGGCTTGGAATCCAACATCTCAACAAATCTTGTCCGAATGGCCTCCATTGTATGATAAAATTTGAGGACTTGACAATAGTCGAATCCACGTACACCGCGTCAAGAGTTGATTAAAAAAGGTGCACACGTGCCCCCTATATTTTTATTACTTACAGTAATATTGCCAAATATATGTGCAGGTCATCTTAATTATGGCCTTAAAAAATTACGCTAGTGCCCACATTAAAAGATGTCAATCAGCTTTCTGTTTTTCAATTAATTTCTTCCCATTTTGCTTCTATCTTATTTCTTCTTAAAAATATACATACTAATACTTATTTATGTGTAGCTTAGCCAAAGAAAATATATTTATTTAGGTGTAGTAATGGATGGCCAGATAATTGAGGTTAGTCAAATTACGATCCAAATTTCAGTGACAGTACAATACTATCATTGATACGCATTAAGATGCTATTGTTATTTAAAACAATCGTCTTATTTCTCGGTAAACATAAGAAGTGAAACCGAATACATATGTAAATGGATTCAAATACAACATTGGTTCACTTTTTGACCCACTATTTCTTATCGTGAAACCATGAATCCTTATTTCAACAAACAATGAGAATAAAAACAAGAAAACCAACGATATACCAACCCCAGATCACAAAGCACCCTCTAGGACTCTCCTGCAAGCTTTGACTTGATTGCATCAACCTCCTGATTTGATATCTGGAAAGCCTTGCTCAACACACTATCTGGCACCGGGGGCGTGGCGGCAAACAATGATGTGGCAATGTCCTCGCGGCCCGGATCCTGGCTGTTGAATCCAGCAATAGCGGCGGCCGGTCCTTTCCCATTATTAATTTGGAAGTGAACCAAACCCCTAGGGAAAATAAATATTTCACCTTGTTTGATGGTCTTGGAAACAAGCACATTGGCAGTGGTAATGAACCCAGCATCCAATTCTCCGTAGAGAACGAACAATACCTCGCTGGCGCGTGGGTGCTCGTGGGGCTGGTTAAGGCCGCCCGGGGCAAAGTCAATGCGAGCCATGGAGACACCTAGGGTGTTGAGGCCAGGAATTGCCGTCACAAAGGCCTGAGTCACGATAGAACCCAGCGTATTGTTGGCGGGCTGTTGCTTTGATAGGCCGGCAAAGAAGAAATCTGATGCGCTGAAGCTTGCTTTGCAAGCAAAACCATTCATCTTCACAGTTGTGTATCAACAATAAGGTATTGTTATGTCAAAATGAGAAATGAGAGCATAACAAATTAACAATTACACCAAAATGAAATACATTTACGTACGAGGTTTGGAGAGGCCTACATTTGGGAGCAAAGATTGAGAAAAAAGATTCTTTGTGGACAAAGAGGAATACCATAAACAAATAATACCAATGGAAAGTGACGGAACTGTAGTGGAGCTAACCAGAGGTTTCAGTAGTATGTTAGTCAATAGTATGTTAGTGTCTTATAATTTTAAATATCATGCTTTGATTTACACAAAAATCATGTGAAACTTAAATAGGAATCATGTCCTCTAGTGATACTTAAGTCCCCATCCTTAGTGATTTAAATCCTTAGTCTCCATCCTGACATTTAAAAAAAAAATGCCAATAATACCCTTTATTAATATGAATAAAATTGTTTTTTGTTTCCGATTAACCCTTCATTAATATGAATAAAATGTACCGGAGAATCATGGGATCATTATCCCTTTCCTCATCTAAACACATTCGAACAGCCGAAAACCCATTTGGGTTTGGATCATTATCCCTTTTCTCCTCAAGTGCCGTCGCAAATTCATTCTCTCTCTCTCTCTCTCTCTCTCTCTCTCTCTCTGTCTCTCTCTCTCTCTCTCTGTGCAACGGCGATCTGCACCGCATTGCCACAAATGCCGTCGTGCACTCCTGCAAATCTGACCCAAACGCCGTCACCCACGTCGCCTGAAATGGTTCAGGGTTTCCTTCGGTTTGTATAAGATAAATTATCCAGTGTTTCCCTTAGGAACGTAGCAGATTCATGTTAAAGGGAAATTATACAGTACTTCATTGGTTTTGTATATTTACCATGTTAACAAATTTATTATTTTTGTAATTATTTCTTAACTTACATCAATTCTGAGAGAACATGTTTCATGGAAATTTTGTAGAAAATAATTCATGGAAAATATGATCGATTTGAATCTCCACCATATTTCGTAATATGATTTATTGTGTAGAAATATTTCATAAAAAATATAATCGATATGAGTATGTGCATAAATTTGATCATAATTATCTCATGATAAACTATGTATATTTTTAAAAATTATTCATGAATTGGTTGTCGTTATTGAGCAAAATTTTTTTATGGAGAATTCACAAAATAAATCATAATAAACATGGTGGATTTGCTTCAAAAACATGATTGATTTGAATATCCACCATGTCCTGAAATATTTTTAAGGGTAATTTTGTTGATATTTTTCATGGTAATCATGATCAATTTTCTTTTGTCAATATCTTTCATGTCCCGAGTATGATTAGTATTTTTGTCAATATTTTGTATTTTTGTCAATATAATCCATGGAAACATAAAATATTTCGGAATTAATCATATTGGGATAATTGGTTAGTAAGGTAATTAATAATTGGGGCTTAGTAAATAAAAGGTAAAAAATGGAGATAGATAATTGCAATTTCTTAAATGAAAGAGTTATAAATTTTGGAAAGAGAGAGAATTAATTAATAAGGGCAAAATAGGTCATTCAACCAATTTAAGGACGAGAACATAAGTATTCAAACCCATTAGAATGGATATCTAAATAAGTTCTGTAAATAGGATGCCTATTTAACTTCTTCTTTTAAATTGCCAATGTTTATCAATTTAATAGACAAGAAATAAGTACATCAAAATTTTCGTTACTCGAAGAAAAAACAAAATAACTTCAAATTTATTGTTGCATTTGACCAAAATCATCCCAAAACAAAATTTTCGTTACTTGAAGAGAAATGCTACGATAAACACATAAACATCCCACAAATCTGGTTTATGTGGATCTCCAAATCAATTGTGTTTTCCACACTCTCCAACCAAAGTTTATTTCCTTTTGCCACAATGGATTAAGGGTAGTTTAAGGGAAGAGAATTGGATGCGTACTAATCCTCAAAAAATTTGGGTCGAATTTGAAACAATATTCGCAAACACACACAAATTCGATAATGCTTCTAAACCACGTACGAGCAAAAAAGGGAAACAGGTACAACTGTGTTTGAAACTGCTAGATATGTTTAAAATCATGTGCATCTAATGGTTTCAGACATGGTTATATCTAGAATTTTGCTTTACATTAAGGCGTGTTTGTAACATTGCTATATGGAAAAAATAAATACCATTATTGAGATCAGCAACACAAACGTCTTGGAGCATATCCGGATCTGCGGAAACAGAGTTGGAAATGGTGGCTATTACTAGCACCATAACGACCACCACAAAGTGTTTTCCAGGAGCAACCATGGCTGGAAGGTGTGTTGTGTTTGTAAAATGTGAAGCAAATCAGAGCTTGGAAAAAGACAAGCAATATCAGCAGAGAAAAGTTGGGATTTGGATGGGAACAAGAAAGAGGGGGTGGCTTACTTATAGGCAGAGGTCTTTAGAGAGAGAAACTCTTCTAGTTAGAGAGAGAGGGCCCATAAGCCGCCGCCCCCACAAAGAACTGAAAAAACGATTGCCTCCTGTTTTTGACTCCTTTTTTTCTCAAGTACAAAATCCTTAAATGGATTGGGACAAAAATAAATTTTAAAATGAGGTCAAATTAATAAAAATGGAATAAAAGTCATATCTATCTCTAGAAAATTTGGCAGCTACTGGAGTCGGTTGCCCACCTTTGTCTCTATGTCCCTCCGTCGCTTTATGCATACATGTACCTACCTAAACTGCTCAAGAGGCACCTTGGTTCGAATTTAAATAAAAGTTAAGAAATGGTACTTGATTTTAAGTTAATATATCTTCAAATATTTGTGGAACGATTGAGAGTTTTCCTAGAAAAGCGACGTTGCCATTATATTATGTCTTTATGACTGAAATCCAATTTTTTCACCCAAAAATTTGGCTCAATATTGCCAAACGCGATATTTTTTAAATAATGAGAAAAAAATTACATGACTTTTTTAAGAAAACTTAACCTGACTTGTGACTCCACATGAACAATTGATTAGACAGTTTTGGATAACCTCGTTGGGAAAGCAAGTAGTCATAAACATTGCTTCTACGTTCTTCGCGCGGTAGGAGTATTTGATTGAAATTTGACTTTTTGACCAAAATCCAATTTTTTCACCCAAAAATTTGGCGCAATACGGCCAGTTGCGAATTTTTTTAAATAAAGAGAAGGAAATCACATGGCTTTACTAAGGAAACTTAGCCTGACTAGTGACTAGACCTAAACAATCGATTAGACAAAGTTTTGGATACCCTCTTTGGGAAAGTAAGTAGTCATAAACATTACTTCTACTTTCTTCGGTAGGGTTATTTGATTGAAATTTGATTTTTTGAACAAAATCCAATTTTTTCACCAAAAAATTTGGCATAATACTGCCAATCGCGAAATTTTTTAAATAAAGAGAAAAAAACACGTGCCTTTTTTTAAGGAAACTTAGCACGAGACCTAAACAATGGATTAGACAAAGTTTTGGATACCCTCATTGGGTAAGTTGTCATAAACATTACTTGTACTTTCTTCGGTAGGAGTGTCACTACTACAATATTGTTAAAAGATGACGCTTGAAAAAGTGAAAAGATGTCAGTTTTTGAAAAAACTGTAATTAAAAAGATTGCAATAAATAAATAATGTCAGTTATCTAAAAAACTGTTATATAATATATTTATAATGTCACTTTTTAAAATAGTGAGATAACTATTCTTTCTTTTTAATGTCAGTTTCTCCTAAACTGTGATCTAATATATTTATGATGTCACTTTCTAAAATAGTGACATAACTATTCTTTCTTTTTAATGTCAGTTTCTTTTAAACTGTGATCTAATATATTTATGATGTCACTTTGTAAAATAGTGACATAACTATTCTTTCTTTTTAATGTCAGTTTTCTCCTAAACTGTTATCTAATATATTTATGATGTCACTTTGTAAAATAGTGACATGACTATTCTTTCTTTTTAATGTCAGTTTTTTCTTATAAGTGACATTGAAGAACAAAAATTTATTTTTGGAGAAAACGGCGTCATCTATGAGCGTTGTTGCTTTGAAGTCCCAAATCGGGAGCGGGTCATTACATATGGTATCAGAGCCTGTATTAACCAGAAATGTGAGACAGAATCTCGACATCATATGAGGACGTGTGTTGCTAAGTGGGAAAGATTGTGAAGCCCTACCCCCGAGGAGTTCTAGGTAGTGGTCAACTGACCTAAGCACAGTTGGGACCTATGCGAGGGGCTGTCGGATCGGTGACCAGAAGAGTCAAACGAGGGTAGTCCCACATCGCTTGATGAAATGTAAATTATGTGTTATAAATAATATATCGTCATTCTATCTTGTACAAGGACTTTTAAAGCGATAAAGGTGCCAAAGCCAATTGAAACTTCATAGTTAAGCGTGCTCGCACTTGAGTAATCCTAGGATGGGTGACCTCACTGGGAGGTTTGATGGGGTTTGGTATTCAAAGTAGACAATATTATACAAGGCGGGAGCGGATCGTTACAAAAGATGACGGCTTTAAAGCACTTTAATGATGTTTCACAATTGTCATCTTTTACTTTCAATTACGTTTGTAAACCGTCATCTTTATAGATATTAATGACAATTTCAAGCACTTTAATGACATTTCACAACTGTCATCTTTTACTTTCAATTACGTTTATAAAGCGTCATCTTTATAGATATTAATGACAGTTTCAAACCGTCATTTTAAGATTCAGACTTTTAATGACAGCTCCATAGATGACAGTTTCAAAACTGTCATCTTTCATGTTTAATGACACTTTTAAACTGTCATCTTTTACAATTATTGTAGTAGTGTGTTTGATTGAAATTTGACTTTTTAACCGAAATTCAATTTTTTCAGCCAAGAATTTGGCGCAATATACAGCCAAACGCGAAATTTTTTAAATAAAGAAAAAAAAATTACGTGACTTTATTAAGGAAACTTAGCCAAAGTTTTGGATAACCTCGTTGGCAAAGCAAATAGTCATGATAAACATTGACTTCTACTTTCGTCAATAGGAGTATTTTATTGAAATATTTGACTTTTATATTGAAACTTGACTTTTTTCCTCCGTGAGGATGTCTAGGGCTTCATTCCAATTAATATTTGAATATATGATCAGGTATTTGACTTTTAGATTTCTGTATAATGATGTTAATAATTTTAAATTTTTACCATACCAAAATGTTTATGACAGCGTTTCACTAAAATTATGCCAAATTTTCTTTGTTTGGATGTTTGTCAATCTATTTCTTAGAGTGCTAAATTTTCACAGTAACTATTTTGTATGAACACACTTCTTTCTGTTAATTTAGTTAAAGTTACATATATAGTCACCAATATATTATTCTACAGGCAAAAAATGTATCATTTAAGAAAGCATAGGGTTAGGTGTGCCTCCGTTAATGCATATTTTTAAATCTGTCCCCGAGTTTAAAATAGCTAAGCCATACAAGTAACCTAACTCAAAGCATGAATGTGTAATGAAAATCTAAACATTTAGCCGCCCCTTTTTAGTTTTGAATATATGTCACTTTCAATTTGGGAGGTCATATTTTTGTTTTCATCTGAATGAATGCAAAAGCTCATGTGGGGTCCCAAAGTGGTCAAATTGTGCATTTTTTAAATCTGGAAGTGAAAGCCAATTAAGTAACCGAAAAGATTTAAATCTAGCTACAGTACTTCAAACTTAAAATTTCTTGTTATTTCCTTCATATATACCTAATACCCATTAATGTCATCTACTTAAATTGATCATGACTACAGAAGTAAACAAAGTACGTAATAAATTTTCCAGATTACCTTGCATGGAAAGGACCATATATTAGTTGCAGTCGTTATCAGTTCGATCCGTAAAAGGATTAATTTTCCCATGTGCCTGAAAATGCAATAAATTTTTTTTTTTTTGTTTTTGTTGTCAAACTACCAACTTCATTTCAAATCGTGTTTTACACTCGTATGTCAACATAGATATCGGTTTGATGTGAATCATGAAGCTAGTGTTTTGGCTCGAAATCGGACCTCTTAGCTATCTCGATCTTGTCCAGACGTACGGCCTACATTCTCTAACGAAATTCGACCTCGCGGTAAATCCCGTCCGGTGCTACGACGGTCCAAACGGTTGACGCCGAGACAATTCAGTATTTAAGTAGTTTTTAGGGTTTTTCTCTGATTGTGACAAATTCTTTTCTTGTGAGAGACAAGATAGAAATTTCAAGAGATCTCATCTGTAACCCTTTAGATATCCGTTCCTTCCGTATAGAGAAATCCTTGATCATTTGACTGCCTGTAGAGTAGGTTTACGAACCAAGCCACATGAAATCTATGCTCTCTCTCTCTCTCTCTCTCTTTCTCCCCATCCATCCATCCATGTGGTTTGTTCAACTAGATAACAAATAAGTCCACAACAACATAACACAACCCATCTAGTCCCTAATCATTGGGGGTATGGGCGGGGGATGATTGGAGACAAACCTAACCTTTGGCAATATATGTACAAAGTGGCTGCTTTCAGAATATCACTAAAACAGTGGCCCCCCTAAACCTCCAAGAACCGAGGAGTTACAAGGACGTTTTGTTGTAATACCATGCCCCTAAATCAAAGTCAAATGGCATCAGAGAGGGTAGATCTAGAAACCTAAATCAATTTATGTACACATTACCATACTTCCTTCATTGATAGTCCAGGGCATCGGTATGTACAATAGATAACAAATAAGTCCACAAATTCAAATTTAATTTGAGTACTTAATTTTTCTAAAGCATGTATCATTGTTGTGGCAGGGCAGTCCAAGCCTGTTCGAGGCTTAAGGTGAAAAATTGCAAACCAATGGATTGTTTTATTTTTTTCCCAATATTTGAATTTCTTTTACCTTCGCATCATTGGGACGCATTTTTGGACTTTTCAACAATGTACTAATTGTTCTTATTCTGCATAGGTCTTTCGACAATGAAGTTTTACTTCTGAAATTTTAGATTAGAACTTTTTTAGAGTCTTGGACATTGTATTTTTCCAAAACTGTGAGCCTTAGGCAGCCACCAAACATACATCTTGGCGTTGAGCTGATTCAAGAAGGTGCAGGGAGTCGCGTACCCCCTATATTTTTATTGCTTACATTATTACCAAATATATATGAGCAGATCATCTTAATTATGGCCTTAAAAGATTACGCTAGTGCCCACAGTAGATTTATCTAAGTTTTTGTAATTCTTCGAAATTACATATAGTGATGTCAATCAGCTTTCTGTTCTTCAATTTCTTTGCTCTTTGCTTCTTTTTCTTTACTCTTTGCTTCTTTCTTAGATTTTCGCCTAAAACTTTGGCGAAATATGCTTGACGATTTCCTAGTCCTACATTAATGGGTTGCCCCAAGCGTAGGGTGGAGACCGACGTAGCACAATATCCGGTAAGCTTACGGATTTTTTCAAATAATTAAAAGGAAGGTATGGTCGTAGAGTTCATAGCACTCGCAACCAAGCCGAACTTCCCTACTCCATTCAGTGTTCTAAAAAAATCATTCAACTTTAGAGAGAAAAAGATACCCCGAAAGATGCAAACCTTTGTGGTCGCCATTTACCTATGCGCAGCGGAGAATGAGTTTTGGACCCTCATTCTCCCGTTCACATGGGTTCCGACGATGCCTGCGTTCGTCTAATGAATGTTCTTAACTAACCTAAAATTGTCCTTTTAATTTTTATGTCAGAAAACAGGAGCAGAATGTGTCCGACCCAGCCACGATGTGCTAATCACCCTGCGACCCTACCACGACAACTACTCACTCATATTAAGCAAAAAATAAAAAAAATCCTAGTTTGAAACATGCTTCTATTACGCGAGATGAAAAATAAACAAAAGATCTAAGTTAAACAATAACCGACAAACAACTTTTATAAAGAACTGGAATTAAAACGAATTACCGGAATGTGAGTAATTGAACAAAGTTTCCAATAAATTGAAAGGAGCAAAACTTAAAAGAAAAACTATTGGAGCAAAAGTCTTGCTGCCCCGTTCTCTGTTTACTTCCGTCCGAAACTTTTCCTGTGTGCAGTTTTTTTTCTATTTCGTCCGTGAGAAAATCCTCGTATCTATGCAACCCAACTACCCTTTTATATGTTGGACTTCAATGACCCGTGCTAAAGAAGAATTACCATCTCTTAAGTAAAGTGTTGCTATTCCATGGGCCCACCTAATTAACAAAGTGCAAGCCCAATTTTCTTAGCCAAGTAATTTCCAAATCAGTACTTTTTGATTGTCAATGAACCCACAAATTGGAACTATTTTGATAATGGGCTTTCGCCTGGACATCAAATAAAGCTCAACTTTGTGCTCTTTGTGTATCAAACCCTCCAAATACTTACAACATAAAAATAAAGCAAAAAACTCCAAATAATAATATATAATAGACTTAACAAGGATATATTAGGGGGAGCATATGTGAATATTTACGTGTCTATCACACCCCCAAACTTATACTTTGCTAATCTCGAGCAAATAAAACAAAATGCAGCTAAACAAAACTAATTAAAATCGATAGTTTTTTTAAATCCTCAAGCAGCCCCGGAAGGACGGGTAAAGTCTCGTGAGGGTTTTCAGCAGTGATCACCCTTAAAACATCGTGAATTATTTTCACATGAAACCCGAAAACCTGTAAGACAACTCAATGATATCTTAAGCAAAGAATATGAAGCCATCGCAATGAGATAATGACATAAGCAGTTCTAGATGCTATTAAGTCATAAAAATGAGTTACAACACCTATACTCAGTGTGTGTGAACATGGGCTTCGGTTATAGATGAAAAATAACTAAAAGTTCTCTCCGAACCGAGTCTTGACTTCAAATCTCACCGTGTCATGCACTCAACAAATGAAATCATTTGAAACAATGTGCATATTACTCTCAATATGTGCAGGAAGAAATTATGTAAATGAAAGCAAAATACTTCCGCACATAATTACACAAAAAGAATGCTCTATAAAATAGACACACGATCTTATGAAAGGAATACCAAGTGTTGGAAACTCTCTCTATCCATCAATTCATAGCTCATTTCCCATAAGAACAAATAAGACGTTAATTCCGGTTATAACGTTAGGTAAGGAAAAATATTTCAAGACTAGGTAAAAATTCAAGTGTCCAAGAATGACTTACAATAATAGGGCAAATAAAATAATGTGTGCCCTTTCTTTTTTTTCCTCTTTCTCTTTTCAACTTCGCCACATCTCTCTTCCTAACTCTTTAATACAATCCCGTATAAGAACAAGTATTTCTCATTTCCACAATGATTTGATGTCTTCCCTTTTCCCTTTTTTTTTCTTACAAACGCATTCTTTTTAATTTTTTCTATTTTTAAATGGGAAAGATTACCACAGTCAAGCATAATTCTCAATTCCACTCATCTCCTTCTTTTCTCAATAATTCACCTTCATATCATTAAATAGTCATTCTCAAGACACAATATAGAAGATAGAGCTCAACAAGAAAAGGGTATCATGCGAAAGGCTCAAATGGGCTCATAAGAGATAAATGTATGAAAGAAATAAACAAATTGGTTCAAAATAACAAAGATGACCTATAATCCTCTCTAATGGGCAATACATAGATGCAATTTTCAAACCCAAGAGATAAGTAGGCTATATAAAACATTCACAACACTTGACATCAACAACAAATTTGCTCTTTCGTGACAAGAGTTCATTTGAAACCGCTTCAAGAAAAGTAGGCTATAAACTTACATGGATATAAGTCTCCACTAATCAAGCCATCGAAAACATTCAAGTCATAACTTACAAGTAACCGAAGCCCAAATAAGAGTGAAATACAAAGGTGCTAGAAATAAATGTCATGATCAATTGTTCGCGATAAGCTAGCAAAAAGAACTACTATGCTACCACAATATTAAAACAATGACTATCACATTTCGAACTCAATCAACCAAGAGCCAATCTTAACAGCCTTCAAGTCTCATGCAAAAAGTACTCCACCATTCTTTATTTTCAAAATTTTTTCCTTTTTTTTAATTGAATCTAACAAAATAAATAACAAAGTGATCCCTCCTCCCAACTCGAATTATTCAATGTCTGCATTGAAAACGTGAAAAAAAAAGATAAGACAGAAACGTAAAAGAGAGAAGAGATATCACCTCGAAAAGGAGGGGCTAAGTAGAGTAAACTATAGAGAGAGTGGGAACCCCCCAACTTGGATCGAACAACCTGCAAAATGTTAGCCTCCAAGACTGTAAAAAAAAAACTAAAATAAATAAACAAGACAAGAAATAAAATGAAAGACAAAAAATCATCCACTTTTTTCACGCGAAAGACACGAGTACTACTTTCCTCCTCATTTCTCAAGTAAGAAATGGGTGGCTATACCAGACTATCAAAAGAGAAAAAGAAAAAACAGAGAAAGAAAGAGTTTATGTATGTGCAGCCAAACGAGAGTTCCGAACATTTATCATGCCAACGAGAGCTAAGACAGTGAACATAGCACTTCATTCTACACCTTTTATCAAGAATTGAATTGCCATGCCACAAGTTAAGATACTTCGAATAGCGCATTTACCGAATTCATTTTAGACATTTAAGTTTCAATAAGTGTACAACCCAAATTAGATCAATTTTTAAATTGTTGACAAAATCCACAAGAAAGGAATGATAAACTAAATTAAATTCATCAGCACCAAGAAAATCAATCAATTCCACATTTAAAATCTTTTGCGAAAATGGAGACTTTGTAGGAGGGGTGGCAACATCTAGAGCTGAGAGTATTTGATTATTCAGTGTAACTATTGACAATGACTCCTCAAAAAACATATAGCCTTCACTAATGACAAGCGGCTCTATTTTCTCTTTTTCCCTCGCATCAGAATTGGTATCCTCAAAATTTTCAGTCAATTCATAAAATTGGAGCTTTTAGGTTAATTCATCTAGGTAAGCCTCTTCAGTGTTTTTATTCAAGAATTCGTCAGTGGACCCAAAGTTCACCTAGCATGTCTTAGGATTTAAACCATGACAAAATGTGCTAAAAGACTGCAAAGCTCACAATTAAAAATCGACCAAGAGAATATGGAATTTTTAAATCGCTCAACACTCTGCGAAAAAGACTCATCATCTTGTTGATAAAAATGTGATAGTTTTTGTAAAAGCATACGAGTCTCATATGATGGAGCAAAAGTTTTGAAAAATTGTATTACAATCTCATTCCATGTCGATCTTGGACTCAAAAAATTAAATCAATCGTGGGCACTACTACGCAAAGATGCTGGGAATACATGTAAAAGAGCCGTTTCATCACTAGCAAAAGCTTTTTCAAGGTTAGTAATATGCGAAAAAAGATTTTCTTAAGTCAAACCATAAAATATAAGAAGTGACACTGAACAATCAAATTGTTTTGCAAAACCTCCATGGCATCTTGCAAGATGAGCCATTTTTTTTCTTTTCAATAATAATAAATAAAAAAACAGGCTAGGGGTAATTGTTTTCCTACGATGGATGATTGCCTACCCTACCTATGATGACTCAAAATAAAAACTAAAAAGAAAACAAATAAAAATAATTACCCGACTTCTTAACACATGTTACCGTCCCCAGCAACCGCGCCAAAAATGCTTGATGATTTTCTAGTCCTAAATTAATGGGTTGCCCCAAGCGTAGGGCGGAGACCGACATAGCACAATATCTGGTAAGACTAGAGTCGAATCCACAAAAACGGTAATGTGTGCTGACTAAAAATTCGGATTGTTATTGATTAAACTGGCTCTTAGGTAGTTACCCCTTGTATTCGGTGTTGAGATTTAACTAAACTTACGGAATTGTTTGATTTTTTAAAATAATTAAAAAGAAGGCACGATCGTAGAGTTCATAGAACTCGCAACCAAGCCAGACTTCCCTGCTCCATTCCGTGTTCTAAAAAAAACATTGAACTTTAGAGAGAAAAGGATGCCCTGAAAGATGCGAACCTTTATGGTCGCCGTTTACCCATGTTCAGCGAAGAATAAATTTTGAATCCCTATTTTTCGTTCACATGGGCTCCGACGATACCCGGGTTCGTCTCATGAATGTTCTTAATAAACCTAAAATTGTCCTTTCAATTTTTATGTCAGAAAACAGGAGCAGAACATGTCCGACCTGGTCATGGTGTGCTAATCACCCCGTGACCCTACCCCGACAACTACTCACTTATTATTAAGCAAGAAACAAAAGAAACTCTTGTTTGAAACATATATGCTTCTATTGCGTAAGATAAAAAATAAACAAAAGATTTAAGTTTTTTTTTTAACAGCAAAGAAGAATTTTATAAAAGAAGAGAAAATGATAGTACAGATAAAAGGCTAAGAGAAAGCATCACAACGCAAAGACAATATCCTAACGTTGATTCTTGTTTAACAAAAGATTTAAGTTAAACAAGAACCAACAAACAACTTTTATAAAAAACTAAAATTAAAACGAATTACCGGAACGTGAGTAATTGAATAAAACTTCAAATAAATTGAAACAAACAAAACTCGAAAGAAAAACTATCGAAACAAAAGTCTTGCTGCCCCCGTTCTCTATTTACTTCCGTCCAAAACTTTTCTTGTGTGCAGTTTTTTTCTGTTTCGTCCGTGAGAAAATCCTCGTACCTATGCAACCTACTCCCTTTTTATATGTTGGATTTGAATGACCACTCAAGTGCTAAAGAAGATTACTATCTCTTAAGCAAAATGTTGCAATTCCATGGGCCAACCTAATTAACAAAGTGCAAGCCCAATTTTCTTAGCGGATTAGCTTCTAAATCAGTACTTTTCGATTGTCAATAGACCCACCAATTGAAACTATTTTGATAATGGGCTTTCGCCTGGACATCAAATAAAGCTCAACTTTGCGCTCATTATGTATCAAACCCCTCCAAATACTTATAACTCAAAAATAAAGCATAAAACTCCAAATGATAATATATAATAGACTTAACAAGGATAAATTATGGAGTGCATATGTAAATATTTATGCGCCGATCAAAATACGGCCAGACACGAAACTTTAAATAAAAAAAAAATCAGCTCTTTATTAAGGAAAACCTTCATAGCCTGACTAGTGATTACACATAAACAATCGATTAGACAAAATTTTCGATAACCTCGTTTGGAAAGCAAGTAGTCATGATAAACATTGACTTCTACTTTCTACAGTACAAGTATTTGATTGAAATACTTGACTTTTAGAATGAAACTTGACCTTTTTCCTCCGCGAGGATGTCTAGGGCATCATTCCAATTAATATTTGAATATATGATCAAGCAATTGCGGGACGAACCTATGTGGGACCCGTGGGGATGTCTGGGGCTTCAACAAATCTTTGAAATCAGATAGTTTCTCGTGGAGCTTAACCCTTACGAACTTACAAGCAGCCTCAAAGGGGATTGAGAAATAGAAAATTTAACCACTATGCCACCCCTTAAATTTTTGAATATGTGACCTTCAATCTGGAAGTAAAACCCAAGTAACCGAACAGTTTTGAACCTTTTGTTGGATACGTAAAACACTCACAGTTAGGTGAAATTTTGCATTTGGGCTGGTAAGGGAGTTTTGTTGAAAATGATCCAAATCGTAATCTCGATCCAAACTCCTCCTGCTCTCCCAAAACTGGTCTAATCACCATTTACTTTATTAGTTGCAGTTGTTATCAGTTCCGTCCAAAAGATTAATTTCCCCATGTGCCTGAAAATGCAATTTATTTTTTAATTTTTGTTGTCAAATTTCCAACTTCATTTCGAATCTTATTTTACACTCATCTGTCAACATATATAGATATTGGTTTGATGTGAATCATGAGAAAGTGTTTTGGCTTGGAATCCAACATCTCAACAAATCTTGTCCGAATGGCCTCCATTGTATGATAAAATTTGAGGACTTGACAATAGTCGAATCCACGTACACCGCGCCAAGAGTTGATTAAAAAAGGTGCACACGTGCCCCCTATATTTTTATTACTTACAGTAATATTGCCAAATATATGTGCAGGTCATCTTAATTATGGCCTTAAAAAATTACACTAGTGCCCACATTAAAAGATGTCAATCAGCTTTCTGTTTTTCAATTAATTTCTTCCCATTTTGCTTCTATCTTATTTCTTCTTAAAAATATACATACTAATACTTATTTATGTGTAGCTTAGCCAAAGAAAATATATTTATTTAGGTGTAGTAATGGATGGCCAGATAATTGAGGTTAGTCAAATTACGATCCAAATTTCAGTGACAGTACAATACTATCATTGATTCGCATTTAGATGCTATTGTTATTTAAAACAATCGTCTTATTTCTCAGTAAACACAAGAAGCGAAACCAAATACATATGTAAATGGATTCAAATACAACATTGGTTCACTTTCTGACCCACTATTTCTTATCGTGAAACCATGAATCCTTATTTCAATAAACAACGAGAATAAAAACAAGAAAACCAACAACATACCAACCCCAGATCACAAAGCACCCTCTAGGACGTTCCTGCAAGCTTTGACTTGATTGCATCAACCTCCTGATTTGATATCTGGAAAGCCTTGCTCAACACACTATCTGGCACCGGGGGTGTGGCGGCAAACAACGATGGGGCAATGTCCTCGCGGCCCGGATCCTGGCTGTTGAATCCAGCAATAGCGGCGGCCGGTCCTTTCCCATTATTAATTTGGAAGTGAACCAAACCCCGAGGGAAAATAAATATTTCACCTTGTTTGATGGTCTTGGAAACAAGCACATTGGCAGTGGTAATGAACCCAGCATCCAATTCTCCGTAGAGAACGAACAATACCTCGCTGGCGCGTGGGTGCTCGTGGGGCTGGTTAAGGCCGCCGGGGGCAAAGTCAATGCGGGCCATGGAGACACCTAGGGTGTTGAGGCCAGGAACTTCCGTCACAAAGGCCTGAGTCACGATGGAACCCAGCGTATTGTTGACGGACTGTTGCTTTGATAGGCCGGCAAAGAAGAAATCTGATGCGCTGAAGCTTGCTTTGCAAGCAAAACCATTCATCTTCACAGCTGTGTATCAACAATAAGGTATTGTTATGTCAAAATGAGAAATGAGAGCATAACAATTACACCAAAATGAAATACATTTACGTACGAGGTTTGGAGAGGCCTACATTTGGGAGCAAAGATTGAGAAAAAAAATTCTTTGTGGACAAAGAGGAATACCATAAACAAATAATACCAACGGAAAGTGACGGAACTGTAGTGGAGCTAACAAAGGTTTCGAAACTAGTATACTTCTTGATAATTTTAACTATTTTAAGCACAATTAGTATGTTAGTCAGTAGTATGTTAGTGTCTTATAATTTTAAATATCATGCTTTGATTTACACAAAAATCATGTGAAACTTAAATAGGAATCATGTCCGATACTTAAGTCCCCATCCTTAGGGCATGTACACAAGAGTAGCTAAATGTTACTTTATAGCTATTTTACCTATTTTGGACACCAAAACAACCTTGCATCAGCCTAGGTAAACTAGTAGCTATTTTTCCTTTACTAAAAATTCTCTCTACTAGTACCGAGTAACTGTTCAAGAGTTATTCATTTAAAAATTATTTTTTCTCTCTCCTCCCATCCATTCTCTCCTTCTTTATATATTATAAGATGTTCTACATAGCAATTGAATAATATTTTATAAGGATAAAGAGGATAATAGAGAGGATTGGTGTGAAGTTGAGAGAAATTTAAGTAGGTAAAATAAAAAAAGTGGAGTTTGGGTAGGTAAAATACCTCACACTTGGTGTACATGCTCTTAGTGATTTAAATCCTTAACGCTTTGTTTGGATTGGAATTTGAATTTTTTTTTGAAAAATAATAGGGGTAATAAGTAGAGAGAGATAGAGAGAGAAATGTTGAAAGTAGGAGGAATCTAGAGAGAATTTTTTGAAAAATTCTTTTTAAATTGCAAAGAGAACAAAGCATAAGTCTCCATCCTGACATTTAAAAAAAATGCCAATAATACCCTTTATTAATATGAATAAATTGTTTTTTGTTTCTGATTAACCCTTCATTAATATGAATAAAATGTACCGGAGAATCATGGGATCATTATCCCTTTCCTCATCTAAACACATTCGAACAGCCGAAATACCCATTTGGCTCTGGATCATTATCCCTTTTCTCCGCAAGTGCCGTCGCAAATTCATTCTCTCTCTCTCTCTCTCTCTCTCTCTCTCTCTCTCTGTGCAACGGCGATCTGCACCGCATTGCCACAAATGCCGTCGTGCACTCCTGCAAATCTGACCCAAACCCCGTCACCCACGTCGCCTGAAATGGTTCAGGGCTTCCTTCGGTTTGTATAAGATAAATTCTCCAGTGTTTCCCTTGGGAACGTAGCAGATTCATGTTAAAGGGAAATTATACAGTACTTCATTGGTTTTGTATATTTACCATGTTAACAAATTTATTATTTTTGTAATTATTTCTTAACTTACATCAATTCTGAGACAACATGTTTCATGGAAATTTTGTAGAAAATAATTCATGGAAAATATGATTGATTTGAATCTCCACCATATTTCGTAATATGATTTATTGTGTAGAAATATTTCATAAAAAATATGATCGATATGAGTATGTGCATAAATTTGTTCATAATTATCTCATGATAAACTATGTATATTTTTAAAAATTATTCATGAATTGGTTGTCGTTATTGAGCCAAAATTTTTTATGGAGAATTCACAAAATAAATCATAATAAAGATGGTGGATTTGCTTCAAAAACATGATTGATTTGAATATCCACCATGTCCTGAAATATTTTTAAGGGTAATTTTGTTGATATTTTTCATGGTAATCATCATAATTTTTCTTTTGTCAATATTTTTCATGTCCCGAGTATGATTAATATTTTTGTCAATATTTTGTATTTTTGTCAATATAATCCATGGAAACATAAATTATTTCGGAATTGATCATATTGGGATAATTGGTTGGTAAGGTAATTAATAATTGGGGCTTAGTAAATAAAAGGTAAAAAATGGAGATAGATAATTGCAATTTCTTAAATGAAAGAGTTATAAATTTTGGAAAGAGAGAGAATTAATTAATAAGGGCAAAATGGGTCATTCAACCAATTTAAGGACGAGAACATAAGTATTCAAACCCATTAGAATGGATATCTAAATAAGTTTTGTAAATAGGATGCCTATTTAACTTCTTCTTTTAAATTGCCAATGTTTTTCAATTTAATAGATAAGAAATAAGTACATCAAAATTTTTGTTACTCGAAGAAAAAACGAAATAACTTCAAATTTATTGTTGCATTTGACCAAAATCATCCCAACATAAAGTGTATCATGCTACACTACAAAAACATATAGTACAACAAGTACTTTTTTCTGAAGAGAAATGCTACGATAAACCCATAAACATCCCATAAATCTGATTTATGTGGATATCCAAATCAATTGTGTTTTCCACACTCTCCAACCAAAGTTTATTTCCTTTTGCCACAATGGATTAAGGGTAGTTTAAGGGAAGAGAATTGGGTGCGTACTAATCCTCAAAAAATTCAGGTCGAATTTGAAACACTATTTGCAAACACACACAAATTCGATAATGCTTCTAAACCACGTACGAGCAAAAAAGGGAAACAGGTACAACCGTGTTTGAAACTGCGATATGTTTAAAATCATGTGCATCTAATGGTTTCAGACATGGTTATATCTAGAATTTTGCTTTACATTAAGGCACGTTTATAACATTGCTATATGGAAAAAATAAATACCATTATTGAGATCAGCAACACAAACGTCTTGGAGCATATCCGGATCTGCAGAAACAGAGTTGGAAATGGTGGCTATTACTAGCACCATAACGACCACCACAAAGTGTTTTCCAGGAGCAACCATGGCTGGAAGGTGTGTTGTGTTTGTAAAATGTGAAGCAAATCAGAGCTTGGAAAAAGAGAAGTGATATCAGGAGAGAAAAGTTGGGATTTGGATGGGAACAAGAAAGAGGGGGTGGCTTACTTATAGGCAGATGTCTTTAGAGAGAGAAACTCTTCTAGTTAGAGAGAGAGGGCCCCATAAGCCGCCGCCCCCACAAAGAACTGAAAAACTAATTTTTCAAATATGTACATATGCATACAGTGGTGAATCAGAATTTTTGATAAGTGGGTTTTAAAATTTGAACTATGTGCAATTCATGAATGAAACCTTTGATTTATTTTGAGAAACAAACAAACTAACGCTACGTTTAAAAATTTTATGGGTATAAAGATTCTATTTTGACTCATTTTTTCCTCAAGTACAAAATCCTTAAATGGATTGGGACAAAAATAAATTTTAAAGTGAGGTCAAATTAATAAAAATGGAATAAAAGTCATATCTATCTCTATGAAAATCAGCTAGTGGGGTCGGTTGCCTACCTTTGTCTCTATGTCCCTCCTCCACTTTATGCATACATGTATCTACCTAAATTGCTCAAGAGGCACCATGGTTCGAATTTAAATAAAAGTTAAGCAATGGTACTCGAATTTAAGTTAATATATCTTCGAATATTTGTGGAACGATGGGGAGTTTTCCTAGAAAAGCGACGTTGCCATTATGTTATGTCTTTATGACTGAAATCCAATTTTTTCACCCAAAAATTTGGCACAATATTGCCAAACGCGATACTCCCTCCGTCCCTTTATTATGGTCCAGTATTTCATTTTGGGCTGTCCCTTAATAAATGTCCATTTGGTAAAGTTAGTGGGTAAAAGTTGGTATATTGTCTATTTTGTCCCTAAAAGTAGATTCCATTTTGAAAGTTTGTGAGTAAAAAGTGTAATGATAATGGGTAAGTAGGGAAAGTGGAGGAAAAAGTTGATGTGAAAGGTATAATGATGATGTTTTTTTAATAAGTTGGAGTTACGAAGTAGGACATTTAAAAAGGGACGGAGGGAGTATTTTTTAAATAAAGAGAAAAAAATTACATGACTTTTTTAAGAAAACTTAACCTGACTAGTGACTATACATGAACAATTGATTAGACAGTTTTGGATAACCTCGTTGGGAAAGCAAGTAGTCATAAACATGAGAAATTATTCGTTGCCCCAGGGGCAATTCCAGGTGGTTGGTGCCTCCTCCTGTTTTTTTTTTTTTTTTTTTATCCGCTGGTGCATCCCTCCTTAAATATTTATTGGCACGCGTTTTTTTCTCCTCTGTCCTACTAGACACAGTCTTTTCTCTAAAATTAAGTGTTTCAAATTTTAATCTGTTTGAATGGGTAAGAAGATTTTATTTTTTTATCATTTAATTCTAAAGGATCATAATTAAATTTTGACTATAGGGCTCTCATTGATTAACCCTAAGAAAGTCGTAAAATCAAATATCTCTTAGGACTAACCAACGAGAGCCCTAGAGTCAAAATTTAATTATGACCCTTTAGAATTAAATGATCAGATAAATAAAATCTTCTCACCCATTCAAACGGATTGAAATTTGGAACACTTAATTTTTCAACTTTCAGTTTATATATTAAAAAATATGGTTAAAAAATTAAGTGTTTCAAATTTCAATCCGTTTGAATGGGTGAGAAGATTTTATTTATCTGATCATTTAATTCTAAAGGGTCATAATTAAATTTTGACTATAGGGCTCTCGTTGATTAACCCTAAGAAAATCGTAGAATCAAATATCTCTTAGGACTAACCAACAAGAGCCCTAGAGTCAAAATTTAATTATGACCCTTTATAATTAAATGATCAGATAAATAAAATCTTTTTACCCATTCAAACGGATTGAAATTTGAAGCACTTAATTTTTTAACCATATTTTTTAATACATAAACTGAAGGTTGAAAAATTAAGTGTTCCAAATTTCAATCCGTTTGAATGGGTGAGAAGATTTTATTTATCTGATCATTTAATTCTAAAGAGTCATAATTAAATTTTGACTCTAGGGCTCTCGTTGGTTTGTCCTAAGAGATATTTGATTCTACGACTTTCTTAGGGTTAATTAACGAGAGTCCTATAGTCAAAATTTAATTATGATCCTTTAGAATTAAATAATAAAAAAATAAAATCTTCTCATCCATTCAAACATATTAAAATTTGAAACACTTAATTTTAGAGAAAATGTTGTGTCTAATGAGACAGGAGAGAAAAAAATGCGTGTTAGTAGATATTTAAAGTGAAGGCACCTGCGGATAAAGAAAAAATAAAAATACAGGTGGGAGGCACCACCTGGCAATGCCTTTGGGGCACTGAATAATTTCTCATTGCTTCTACGTTCTTCGCGCGGTAGGAGTATTTGATTGAAATTTGACTTGTTGACCGAAATCCAATTTTTTCACCCAAAAATTTGGTGCAATACAGCCATTCGCGAATTTTTTTAAATAAAGAAAAGAGAAGGAAATCACGTGGCTTTACTAAGGAAACTTAGCCTGACTTGTGACTAGACCTAAACAATCGATTAGACAAAGTTTTGGATAACCTCGTTGGGAAAGTAAGTAGTCATAAACGTTACTTCTACTTTCTTCGGTAGGAGTATTTGATTGAAATTTGATTTTTTTAACGAAATCTAATTTTTTCACCAAAAAATTTGGCACAATACTGCCAATTGCGAAATTTTTTAAATAAACATTACTTGTCATAAACATTACTTATACTTTCTTCGGTAGGAGTGTTTGATTGAAATTTGACTTTTTAACCGAAATCCAATTTTTTTAGTCAAGAATTTGGCGCAATATGCAACCAAACGCGAAATTTTTTAAATAAAAAAAAAATTACGTGACTTTATTAAGGAAACTTAGCCAAAGTTTTGGATAACCTCGTTGGCAAAGCAAATAGTCATGATAAACATTGACTTCTACTTTCTTCAATAGGAGTATTTTATTGAAATATTTGACTTTTATATTGAAACTTGACTTTTTTCCTCCGTGAGGATGTCTAGGGCTTCATTCCAATTAATATTTGAATATATGATCAGGTATTTGACTTTTAGATTTCTGTATAATGACGTTAATAATTTTATATTTTTACCATACCAAAATGTTTATGACAGCGTTTCACTAAAATTATGCTAAATTTTCTTTGTTTGGATGTTTGTCAATCTATTTCTTAGAGTGCTAAATTTGTATGAACACACTTCTTTCTGTTAATTTAGTTAAAGTTACATATATAGTCACAAATATATTATTCTACAAGCAAAAAATGTATCATTTAAGAAAGCATTGGGTTAGGTGTGTCCCCGTTAATGCATATTTTTAAATCTGTCCTCGAGTTCAAAATGGCTAAAGCCATACAAGTAACCTAGCTCAAAGCATGAATGTGTAATGAAAAATCTAAACATTTAGCCGCCCCATTCTAGTTTTGAATATATGTCACTTTCAATTTGGGAGGTCATATTTTTGTTTTCATCTGAATGAATGCAAAAGCTCATGTGGGGTCCCAAAGTGGTCAAATTGTGCATTTTTTAAATCTGGAAGTGAAAGCCAATTAAGTAACCGAAAAGATTTAAATCTAGCTACAGTACTTCAAACTTAAAATTTCTTGTTATTTCCTTCATATATACCTAATACCCATTAATGTCATCTACTTAAATTGATCATGACTACAGAAGTAAACAAAGTACGTAATAAATTTTCCAGATTACCTTGCATGGAAAGGACCATATATTAGTTGCAGTTGTTATCAGTCCGATCCGTAAAAGGATTAATTTTCCCATGTGCCTGAAAATGCAATAATTTTTTTTTTTTAAGTTTTTGTTGTCAAACTACCAACTTCATTTCAAATCGTGTTTTACACTCGTATGTCAACGTAGATATTGGTTTGATGTGAATCATGAAGCTAGTGTTTTGGCTCGAAATCGGACCTCTCAGCATATCTTGTCCAGATGTACGGCCTCCATTCTCTAATGAAATTCGACCTCGCGGTAAATCCCGTCCGGTGCTACAACGGTCTGAACGGTTGACGCCGAGACAATTCAGTATTTAAGTAGTTTTTAGGGTTTTTCTCTGATTGTGACAAATTCTTTTCTTGTGAGAGGCAAGATAGAAATTTCGAGAGATCTCGTCTGTAGCCCTTCGGATATCCGTTCCTTCCGTATAGAGAAATCCTTGATCATATGACTGCCTGCAGAGTAGGTTTACGAACCAAGCCACATAAAATCTATGTTCTCTCTCTCTCCCTCTCTCTCCATCCATGTGGTTAATTTGTTCAACTAGATAACAAATAAGTCCACAACAACAACAACATAACGTAACATAACTATCTAGTCCCTAATCATTGGGGGTATGGGCGGGGGATGATTGGAGACAATCCTAACCTTTGGCAATATATGCACAAAGTGGCTGCTATCAGATTACCATTAAAACAGTGACCCTCCTAAACCTCCAAAAACCGAGGAGCTACAAGGACGTTTTGTTGTAAAACCATGCTCCCAAATCAAAGCCAAATGACATCAGAGAGGGTAGGCCTAGAGACCCAAATCAATTTATGTACATATTACCATGCTTTCTTCATTGATAGTCTAGAGTATCGGTATGTACAAACAGTACAATAGATAACAAATAAGTTCACAAATTCAAATTTAATTTGAGTACTTAATTTTTCTAAAGCATGTATCATTGTTGTGGCAGGGCAGTCCAAGCCTGTCCGAGGCTTAAGGTGAAAAATTGCAAACCAATGGATTGTTTTATTTTTTTCCCAATATTTGAGACGCATTTTTGGACTTTTTAACAATGTACTAATTGTTCTTATTCTGCATAGGTCTTTCGACAATGAAGTTTTACTTCTGAAATTTTAGATTAGAACTTTTTTAGAGTCTTGGACATTGTATTTTTCCAAAACTGTGAGCCTTCGGCAGCCGCCAAACATACATCTTGGTATTGAGCTGATTCAAGAAGGTGCAGGGAGTCGCGTACCCCCTATATTTTTATTGCTTACATTATTACCAAATATATATGTGCAGATCATCTTAATCATGGCCTTAAAAGATTACGCTAGTGCCCACAGTAGATTTATCTAAGTTTTTGTAATTCTTCGAAATTACATATAGTGATGTCAATCAGCTTTCTGTTCTTCAATTTCTTTACTCTTTGCTTCTTTCTTAGATTTTCACCTAAAACTTTGGTGAAATATGCTTGACGATTTCCTAGTCCTACATAAATGGGTTGTTCCAAGCGTAGGGCGGAGACCGACGTAGTACAATATCCGGTAAGACCGGAGTCAAATCCACAGAGACAGTTATGTGTGTTGACTAAAAATTCGGATTGTTATTGATTAAACTGGCTCTTAGGTAGCCAGCCACCCCTTGTATTTGGTGTTGAGATTTAACTAAACTTACTGAATTGTTTGATTTTTTCAAATAACTAAAAGGAAGGTACGGTCGTAGAGTTCATAACACTCGCAACTAAGCCGAACTTCCCTACTCCAATCAGTGTTCTAAAAAACCCATTCAACTTTAGAGAGAAAAAGATACCCTAAAAGATGCAAACCTTTATGGTCGCCGTTTACCCATGCGCAGCGGAGAATGAGTTTTGGACCCTCATTCCCCCGTTCACATGGGCTCTGACGATGCCTGCGTTCGTCTAATGAATGTTCTTAACTAACCTAAAATTGTCCTTTTAATTTTTATGTCAGAAAACAGGAGCAAAACGTGTCCGACCCAGCCACGGTGTGCTAATCATCCCGCGATCCTACCACGACAACTACTCACTCATTATTAAGCAAAAAACAAAAGAAATCCTAGTTTGAAACATTATTCTATTACGCGAGATGAAAAATAAACAAAAAATCTAAGTTAAACAATAATCGACAAACAACTTTTATAAAGAACTAGAATTAAAACAAATTACCGGACTGTGAATAATTGAACACAGTTTCAAATAAATTGAAAGGAACGAGACTTAAAAGAAAAACTATCGGAGCAAAAGTCTTGCTGCCCCGTTCTCCGTTTACTTCCGGCCGAAACTTTTCTAGTGTGCAGTTTTTTTTTTCTATTTCGTCCGTGAGAAAATCCTCGCATCTATGCAACCCAAGTACCCAACTACCCTTTTTATCTGTTGGACTTCAATGACCACTCAAGTGCTAAAGAAGAATTACCATCTCGTAAAGTAAAGTGTTGCTAGTCCATGGGCCCACCTAATTAACAAAGTGCAAGTCCAATTTTCTTAGCCAAGTAATTTCCAAATCAGTACTTTTTGATTGTCAATGGACCCACCGATTGAAACTATTTTGATAATGGGCTTTCGCCTGGACATCAAATAAAGCTCAACTTTGTGCTTTTTGTGTATCAAACCCTTCAAATACCTACAACACAAAAATAAAGCATAAAACTCCAAATGATAATATATAATAGACTTAACAAGGATATATTAGGGGGAGCATATGTAAATATTTACGGGTCTATCATACCCCCAAACTTACACTTTGCTAATCACGAGCAAAGAAAACAAAATGCAACTAAACAAAACTAATTAAAATTGATAGTTCTTTTAAATCCCCAGGCAGCCCCGGAAGGACGGGTAAAGTCTCATGAGGGTTTTTCAGCAGTGATCATCCTCAAAACATCGTGAATTCTTTTCACATGAAACCCAAAAACCTGTAAAACAGCTCAATGAGATCTTAAGCAAAGAATATGAAGCCATCGCAATAAGATAATGACATAAGCAGTTTTAGATACTATTAAGTCATAAAATTGGCAAGTAAGAATCACAAATCCAAAAAGAAAGGTGGAAAAAAGAAGCAAAAAAGTGTTGTGTTTAGATCTGCTATTGCTGCTGCGGCTTTATCCGCTTTTTCCGGAGGCACTTACATGTTTCACCTTGATGATGCAAAGGCTGCTCGGTCTATCGACAAAATCTTGGCTGAAGATTTTTTGGGTGATGATGAGGAAGTTTTAAGTAAACTCATGATTGATCATTAGTCATCTTAGGGGCAGGTGGTTGGGTCTTGGGTGTGTTTTGTCTCTTCTTTGGGTTTTTGGCCCGGGTTGTCTTCTTGCCATCCATGGGTGGTTATTTTCCCTTTTGGTTCCTAGCGGCATGACATATGATTGTCAAAGCTCTCTTTGCTCTATTTGATGCCTCGTGCTTTGAATCCTTTTAATCTTTGTAATATGTTTTCAAAGATTAATAAATTCTCTTTGCTGTTCAAAAAAAAAAAAAGTCATAAAATTGAGTCACGATACCTATACTCTGTGTGTGAACATGGGCTTCGGTTATAGATGAAAAATAACTAAAAGTTCTCTCCGAACCGAGTCTTGACTTCAAATCTCACCATGTCATGCACTTAACAAATGAAATCATTTGAAACAAGGTGCATATTACTCTCAATATGTGCAGCAAGAAATTATGTAAATAAAAGCAAAATACTTCCGCACATAATTACACAAAAAGAATGCTCTATAAAATAGACACACGATCTTATGAAAGGAATACCAAATGTTGGAAACTCTCTCTATCCATCAATTCACAGCTCTTTGTCCATAAGAACAAATAGGACTTTAATTCTGGTTATAACGTTAGGTAAGGAAAAAATATTTCAAGGCTAGGTAAAAATTTAAATGTCCGAGATTGACTTACAACAATAGGGCAAATAAAATAATGTGTGCCCTTTCTTTTTTTTTTTTTTCCTCTTTCTCTTTTCAACTTCGCCACATCTCTCTTCCTAACTTTTTAATACAATCTCGTATAAGAACAAGTATTTCTCATTTCCACAAATAATTTGGTATCTTCCCTTTTCACTTTTTTTTTCTTACAAGCGCATTCTATTTATTTTTTTCTATTTTTAAATGGGAAAGATCACCACAGTCAAGCATAATTGTCAATTCCACTCATCTCCTTCTTTTCTCAATAATTCACCTTCATATCATTAACTAGCCATTCTTAAGACACAATATAAATGATAGAGCTCAACAAGAAAATGGTATCATGCGAAAGGCTCAAATGAGCTCATAAGAGATAAATGTATGAAAGAAATAAAATCGGTTCAAAATAACAAAGATGACCTATAATCCTCTCTAATTGGCAATACATCCATGCAATTTCAAACCCAAGAGATAAGTAGGCTATATAAAACATTCCCAACACTTGACATCAACAATAAATTTGCTCTTTTGTGACAAACAAGAGTTCATTTGAAACCACTTCAAGAAAAGTAGGCTATAAGCTCACATGGCATAAATCTCCACTAATCATGCCATCAAAAACATTCAAGCCATAACTTACAAGCAACCAAAGCCCAAATAAGAGTGAAATACAAAGGTGCTAACTAGAAATAAATATCATGATCAATTCTTCGCGATAAGCTAGTAAAAAGAACTACTATGCTACCACAATATTAAAACGATGACTATCACATTTCGGACTCAATCAACCAAGAGTTAATCTCAACAGCCTTCAAGTCTCATGCAAAAAGTATTCCACCATTCTTTATTTTCAAAATTTTTTCCTTTTTTTTTATTGAATCTAACAAAATAAAGAACAAAGTGATCCCTCCCCCCAACTTGAACTATTCAATGTCCGCATTGAAAAGCGTGAAAAATAAAGATAAGGCAGAAATGTAAAAGAAAGAATAGATATCACCTCGAAAAGGAGGGGCTAAGCAGAGTAAACTATAGAGAGAAGGAGAACCCTCCAACTTGGATCGAACAACCTGCAAAATGTTAGCCTTCAAGACAGTAAGGAAAAAAAATCTAAAAGAAATAAACAAGACAAAAAATCATCCACTTTTTTCACGCGAAAGACACGAGTACTACTTTCCTTTCCATTTCTCAGAAATGGGTGACTATACCAGACTATCAAAAGAGAAAAAGAAAAAACAAAGAAATAAAGAGTTTATGTACGTGCAGCCAAACGAGGGTTCTAAACATTTATCATGCCAACGAGAGGTAAGACAATGAACATAGCACTTTATTCTACACCTTTTATCAAGAATTGAATTGCCATGCCACAAGTTAAGATACTTCAAGTAGCGCATTTGCCGAATTTATTTTAGACATTTAAGTTTCAGTAAGTGTACGACCCAAACTAGATTAATTTTTAAATTGTTGACAAAATCCACAAGATAGGGATAATAAACTACATGAAATTCATCAACACCAAAAGAATCAATTAGTTCCACATTTAAAAACTCTTACAAAAATGGAGACTTAGTAGGAGGGGTGGCAACATCTAGAGCCGAGAGTATTTGATTATTCAGTGTAACTATTGACAATGATTCCTCAAAAGACATATAGCCTTCACTAATGACAAGCGGCTCTATTTTCTCTTTTTCCCTCGCATCAGAATTGATATCCTCAAAACTTTCAGTCAACTCACAAAATTGGAGTTTTTAGGCTAATTCATCTAGGTAAGCCTCTTCAATGTATTTATCCAGGAATTCATCAGTGGACCCAAAGTTCACCTAGCATGTCATAGGATTTAAACCATGGCAAAATGTGCCAGAAAACTGTAAAGCTCACAATTAAAACTCGACCAAGGGAATACGGAATTTTTAAATCGCTCACAACACTGCAAAAAAAAAGTCATCATCTTATTGATAGAAATGTGATAGTTTTTGTAAAAACATACGAGTCTCGTATGATGGAGCGAAAGTTTTGAAAAATTGTATTACAATCTCACTCCATGTCGATCTTAGACTCAAAAAATTAAATCAATCTTGAGCACTACTACGCAAAGATGCTGGGAATACATGTAAAAGAGCCGCTTCATCACTAGCAAAAGCTTTCTCAAGGTTAGTAATATGCGAAAAAAGATTTTCTTAAGCCAAACCATAAAATATAGGAAGTGATACTTAACAATCAAATTGTTTTGCAAAACCTCCATGGCATCTTGCAAGATGAGCCATTTTTTTTTCTTTTCAACAATAAAAAAAAAAGCTAGCGGTAATTGTTTTCCTACGATGGATGATTGCCTACCCTACCTATGATGACTCAAAACAAAAACTAAAAAGAAAACAAATAAAAATAATTACCCGACTTCTTAACACATGTTACCGTCCCCAGCAACCGCGCCAAAAATACTTGACGATTTTCTAGCCCTAAATTAATGAGTTGCCCCAAGCGTAGGGCGGAGACCGACGTAGTACAATATCTGGTAAGACCAGAGTCGAATCCACAGAGACGGTGATGTGTGCTGACTAAAAATTCGAGTTGTTATTGATTAAACTGGCTCTTAGGTAGCCACCACTTGTATTAGGTGTTGAGATTTAACTAAACTTACGGAATTGTTTGATTTTTTAAAATAATTAAAAAGAAGGCACGGTTGTAGAGTTTATAGCACTCGCAACCAAGCTAGACTTCCCTGCTCCATTCAGTGTTCTAAAAAAAATATTCAACTTTAGAGAGAAAAGGATACCCTGAAAGATGAGAACCTTTATGGTCGCCGTTTACCCATGGTCAGTGAAGAATGAGTTTTGAATCCCCATTTTTCCGTTGACATGGGCTCCGATGATACCCGGGTTCGTCTCATGAATGTTCTTAATAAACCTAAAATTGTCCTTTCAATTTTTATGTCAGAAAACAGGAGCAGAACGTGTCCGACCCAGCCACGGTGTGCTAATCACCCCGCGACCCTACTCCAACAACTACTCACTTATTATTAAGCAAGAAATAAAAGAAACTCTTGTTTGAAACATTTATGCTTCTATTGCACAAGATGAAAAATAAACAAAAGATTTAAGTTTTTTTTTGAACAGCGAAGAAGAATTTTATAAAAGAAGAGGAAATGATAGTACAGATAAAAGGCTAAGAGAAAACATCACAACGCAAAGACAATATCCCAACGTTGATTTTTGTTTAACAAAAGATTTAAGTTAAACAAGAACCAACGAACAACTTTTATAAAGAACTAAAATTAAAATGAATTATCGGAGCGTGAGTAATTGAACAAAGTTTCAAATAAATTGAAAGGATCAAAACTCGAAAGAAAAACTATCGAAACAAAAGTCTTGCTGCCCCCGTTCTCCGTTTACTTCCGTCCAAAACTTTTCTTGTGTGCAGTTTTTTTCTGTTTCGTCCGTGGGAAAATCCTCGTACCTATGCAACCCTACTACCCTTTTTATATGTTGGACATGAATGATCACTCAAGTGCTAAAGAAGATTACTATCTCTTAAGCAAAATGTTGCAATTCAATGGGCCCACCTAATTAACAAAAAAGTGCAAGCCCAATTTTCTTAGCCGATTAGCTTCAAAATCAATACTTTCCGATTGTCAATGGACCCACCAATTGAAACTATTTTGATAATGGGCTTTCGTCTGGACATCAAATAAAGCTCAATTTTGCGCTCACTGTGTATCAAATCCCTCCAAATATTTATAACACAAAAATAAGCATAAAATTCCAAATGATAATAGATAATAAACTTAACAAGGATAAATTATGGAGTGTATATGTAAATATTTACGCGCCTATCAAAATATGGCTAGACGCGAAACTTTAAATAAATAAAAAAATCAGCTCTTTATTAAGGAAACCTTAATAGCCTGACTAGTGATTACACATAAACAATCGATTAGACAAAATTTTCGATAACCTCGTTTGGAAAGCAAGTATGTCCAGGGCATCATTCCAATTAATATTTGACAAATTTGACTTTTAGATTGAAACTTGACTTTTTTCCTCCGTGAGAATGTCTAGGGCATCATTCCAATTAATATCCTACTCCTCTTAAATAAGAATCAGTTTCGCTTGGCTTTTCGCTTGGCTTTTTAAAGGGTGTTTTGGAGTTGGGGGTTGTGTGGCAGAAGGCAGAAGGGGGGGGGGGTTGTGGACATTTGCTTTTGGGTTTCGCTTGGTTAGTGGGCTGCGTGGCAGCAAGGGGGAGGTTTCCCTTGCCAATTTTTCCCCATTTTGGACAATTTTGGACCTCTAATGCTGGCCATACAAGCTGGCCCCGTTGCCTGTAATTGTAATTTTCCCTTCTGACCCACGTGGCGTGATCCCCTTGATACCTGGTGCAAAACAGAAACACGTGTACATCTCTCCATCTCTCTACATCTCCCCTTTTTCTCCTATCTCCCTGTTGCAAACGTGAATATCTTTCTCTCTCATCTCCTTCCCTAACCGAAACACCTCTCTCTCTCCTCCCTTATTCACCGACAAACACCACCACTTCCACCTTCTTCTCCGGCGAGCGGCACCCCGCTCTGGCCACCTCCCTCTCTACCAACGAAGAGAATATTTTCCCAACTTCCATGAGTGCATCTTCTCGGACCTTCGCCGTCTCTCCCGCTCTCTCTCCTGAGATCCTTCCATTACGAAGCCAACCGTAACCAAACCCCAAAATCAAAGGTTTTTCGTCATTGAAACCGAAATCTGGTGGGCCGGAACCAAGGCCCAGATGGGGCGGCTTCGATTGCGAGATTTCAGGCAAAAAAACTCTGTAATGGGACAGGTCAAAATCCTAAAGCCAGGCGAGGAACTGAGGCTGCCGCGGACGAATTTGGTTCTGGGTCCCACAGATCTGTTGGGTCTCGACTCGGACACGGTCTAGAAGTATTTTCATCTCTTTTTCCTTCTCCATGTGTGTTGCATGTGTGCTTTGATGACTTTACCGTCACTCCGCTCGCTCCATTACATGTAATTTTGTGATGATTTCTTGCATTTAGGTTTCATTGTGTGCTTTTGTGCTTCTGTGTTCAATTTGTGTGGGTAGACTCATTTACGGCTATTATTTTTAGTTGCTGATGGTTTCCCCTTCCTGATTTTTGTTGCATGTTCGCTTTTGTGGCTTTATTCTGAAATCGTGTAGTATTCATTTTCATTTGTTGTTTTTGTGACAGATTTTGAGGAATTTTGATGTCTGGTCTGTGATAGGCGCGTAAATGTTCACATTAGCGCCCCCTAATTTATCTTTGTTAAATCCTATTTATATTATTATTTGGAACTTAATGCTTAATTTGTGTATTGTAGATATTTGAAGGTTTTGGTGCAAAAAGCGTGAAATTAAAATATTATACGGTGATTGAGGCTGATCCGATTGAAGGTCATATGTGTGGGGGCTCCGCTTCATGTGGCTCACGCTCAATGGATATGGGTCTTGGAATTTGGCTCCTGACTTCCCAGCTCTGTCCTGCAAAACGAAGCACGACTAAGGACCACACCGGAGGTTCCCCGGAATGGCCCTCCGGTGCAAGAATCAATTTCTTTGCTAGGAAGAACTTAGAAATTAGGAGCTAGGGTTTCTGTTGTGCATACCTTCTCCAAGAGGCATAATGGGATATTTATAGAGAACCCTTAGCTTGATCTCCAAGGTCACACCTCCACTTGACACGCGTCGGCTGACGTGACTTTTACATCACGATTAGGGTTTTGCAACCGTTTTCCTAGATGAGCTGGCACCCTCACGTGCTCCCATCGTTATCCTTATAACCGTTCGGATGACATCACTATCATCGTCATTGTCATTGTTTGAAGCACGGACGAGCTGATTCGTCAGGAACAACATGCTCGGCACCGAGCATGCCGTTCAACCTCGGCAGCCGTATGAATGATTATGTTCCCCATCCACGGGGTACTCAGGAGGGAGCGTTCACGAAAGTTCACGTCCGCGGGACCCTCGGCAACGGTTGTTATTTCGAACGTTGGGAGAAAGACAGCATAGAGCCGAGCGGAATTATCGATTATGTTCGGAGATAGCCCGAGCCATTTTGCTCGGCCTGCTACAATAGCCCCTCAACCCGTGCCGAAGCTCTTTATTTGGCATGGGTTGATTTAAGACTTGGCCGAGCTTGGGCCAAAGACAGTTCGGTTTGCACTTCATATTTGGTGACAGCTGTCGAAGCCCTCAACAGGCATGTCAGTCGAAGGGACGTCTCAGCAGGTGAGGAGACGGCTGTTACAGGCGATGCTTGCTACTGCCACGTGTCTTTCAGCGGTTGGTGAAGAGTTCGGCGATGAAATGATGGGCGGGAAATTCGAAAAGCCCCGCTCCGTTTATAAATAGCAGCGAAGAAGGAGAGAGAAAGTTCTTCTGCACTCTCTCTCTAGCATCCAGAGCTTCTCTCTCTACAAATCCGTTCCAGAACTCAACTCAAATCCAGATCTTCAACTTCAAGCCCCATTCTAGCAGAAATCTTCAGGTATGTCATCGATTACCATCGTTTCACTCTTTCCCCTGCTTTAAATGCATATGTTTTGGGCTTTTTTTGGGGGGATTTTTGTCCTATGTGAACAGTGGAGTTCTGGGATGAACAATGGTGTTCATCCCTGAACCCAATCTGTTCTTCCGAGCCCCCATAGAACGTTTGGTGTTCACCAAACGATTTCTTCTGATGGGGGATAAACATAGCCGAACGGTCCCTAATCCCTAGGTTTACCGAATGTAGGGAGTCGTTGTAGATGTACCGAACCCTTTACGGGCTAGCTTATGACTCGTGAGCCGATAAGACGAACCGACTTTCAAAACAATTTTGTTTGCCGACACAGATTTCAACTGCTTAATACCCCTTTGTTCTTTTCCTAGGTCTGGCTCACGAGGTCATCGACGTGTCTTCAGACTCGGATTGCTCGGAAACTGAATCCGATCGTCAATTCATCAGCGAGCTTCTTGAGCTCCGTAGGTTGAGGAATAGCCGAGCAATTACCTCAGCTTCAACAAGGATGTCGGCGACTTCTCCTGTAACCGACGATTCGAACGCCGAGCGAGACTATGAATACGCCGCCGATGACTTCCTAACGGATCCTGAAATAAGCTTCTCCCCAGAAACCCAGTCCGAAACCGAGCCTCAGGTGGGACAAGAAGCCAAGTCAAGGCTTAGGTCTGGAGCCGAAGCTTCGACGTCGGCCACGAGCGACGCCAATCTCTTCGATAAGGGCTTGCTATGCCCTTATGCTCACTATTTTAGTGGCAATCCGGGGGAGTATGCTGCCTTCCGAACAAAATATAATATACCAGACGACGTCCTGATTCATAGAGTTAGGAGTACCGATATCAAAGACCATAGGGATCATCGTCCCGAACACATTACCGTGCCATTAATGGCCATTTGTGAGGCCGGGCTTCGGTTCCCCCTCCATCCCTTCCTTAGGGAGATACTTTGGAAGTTTAGCCTGGCCCCCCATCAACTTGCAATCAACAGTTACCGGATCATCATGTCGGTAATTGCTTTGGTTGAGAGCCAAAATTTGGACTTTAGGCCGACGGACCTATTCTTCACGTACACCATGTCTCGACATGGCAAGTCCGGCCGTAGGTACCTCACAACCAGACCCAAAAAGACTCCTCTGATCGAAGGACTGTCGGACACTGACAAGTGGGCTGATTTTTATCTAGAAGTGCATGGAAATTTTGAGTTCGGTGACGGTCTCCGTCGGTACGCCGTTCCAAAGGTGGCGGATACGAGAGGTGATGATACCGAACAAGCTCTATTCTTTATGTTTTGCTTTTGTGTTTTTGCTGCTGATGGTATTAATTTCTTATCTCCCCTCTTTTTTCAGAGCTCGGCCCTATTTCCAAGGTGCTTAACACAAACTCTCGGGAAAAGGCTTGTGATACGCTCCTCGCCCAAGCTTGCCGACACGCCCCAACACTGCTTGATTATACACCCTCATACAAGGGTGTGCTGAGGAGGAAGGAGAAAGGTTAAGAGGCTGCTCCGAGCAAGAAGAAGACAACCGGTGCTTTGCCTGCCGAAGCTGCTAAGAAGAAAAAGGGAACTTCCACTGTCGAGGGAGTCCGAAAGAAAAGACAGCAAGGAGGAGTTAAGCTGCCGAAGATCGGGTTCACAGCTGAGGAGTGGCTTACTCCGCTCGGATCTACCGAACTTCTGCAACCTTTTTCTGAAGACATGTCAAGGAGAAACATTCCAAGGCCAGTGATCCCAACAAAAACGGCCAATCCTGGCCGAAGCCGAAGCTCTTCGGAGCAACCACATCAGTAAGAGAAGACACAGAAGACGTCGGAGAACGTTGTTCTGCCAGATGCCTCTCAGCCCGTTCCTCAGGACACAGTCCAGGCCCCTCCACCAAAGGACCAGGGGAATCTTGCTGAACCCCACATCGATCTGACTGACCCAGCCACCGAGGCTGCCGTCCGTCGGCAATTCAGCCCTTCATACACAATGGCAGATGGCAGGGTTCTGCTGCAGAACGACTCTGTCAAAGAAGAGCCGAACCTTGCCATCACGCTTTTGAGAGGGCTGGCTTTGCCGAGGGATTATGATCAAGTTCCTACCGAACTTCTCCCGGGGCTGGGTGAGATGTGTTCTCATCTCGTTCAGGTTTGTTTCTAATCTTTTCTTCCTTCTTTTTCCTTCTTCTTTCTTTTTACTTCTCACTTTGTTCTCCTGCTCTCTTTTTTTTTATTTTCTGTTAGGCTGGCCAAGCTGCGCTGAAGGCGTATGATAAAGCTTCAAAGGTTTCAGCCGAACGAGAGAGATATAGGTCTGACCGAGATTCTTGGAGGACCAAGTTTAGGATCTCGGAGCAGCAGGTAAAGGAGGCGGAGGCTGAAGCAGTGAGGCTTAAGAAGGAGCTTGCCGAAGCGAGGATTGCCGCCGAGACTGCCGAAGCCGATGCAAAAAGACTGAAGTTAGAGGAGAAGGAGAAGCTGAAGGCCGCCGACGCCCGAGGCTACGAAGCTGGTATTCAACGTGCTGCCCTTGAGTATACACAAGTGGCTCATAAAATGGTAAACGATGAGCTCGAAGCCCGGCTACCCGACTTTTATAAGCTAGGGTATGCTGCTGGTGCCGACGCGATGGCTGGAGGAATGGCCATTCAGCCCGAGTCTGGTTTCCTCAAGCAACTACCTGAGCCGATCGTGCCTGATCTGGAGCTTCCTTACACGGAAGAGGAGTGCCAGCCATTGCCTCCTGAAGATGATGAAGAAATGACTGAAGCGCCTCTGACTAATCAGGGGAAGACCGACGGTGGTGAAGTTGCTGGAGATGCCTCGATTTAGGATTTTCTTTAGGTTTTTGTTTTTCTTTTTGAGTGTTCTAAACTTTGTCTCTTTGGACTGGATGGCACCGAACATTTGGTATAAGCCATGCCAGGTGTAATAGTTTAAAGAGGGTCGGTATCGAACAATTCATTAAGCCGAGCCCTGTTGGTATGAGTTTTTGAATTTCAAGTTTGTGTTCAGGTGACTTAGAAGAAATTCTCAACTTTTGTTATCGTACTGAATATTTCTTTATGCCTTGGAAATATTTTCTGAGTTTTTTGGCCGAGTGTTAAACAACATTGGCTCGTTTTCAATGTTTTGATAATTACTTATGATAGCCCCTGCTTTGGTGTAAGGCTCGGCTCAATATGCCAGTCTTATGCCAAAGTAATAGGTGTAGTAATTGATGAATGAGGCCGTTTAGTTCAAGCCAAATTGTGAACTTAGCCGTGCTGAGAGCAAATTCTTGAGTTCATCTATTGTTTTGAACGTCAAGTTGTCCAAGATAATATGATTTACTTGTAACATAACCTACGCTGGTGTAAGGCTCGGCGTTTTATGCCAACCTTTTGCCAACGTAATATGTTAAGTAAATGTTTTAAGTGGCCACTAGTTCAAGTCAAAGTATGAACGTAGCCGAACCATTATGGATGATTCAGTTGTGGCTGGAAATCAAATTGTCCGAGCCGTAATTGAATTTAAGAAATCCGAACGTAACTACAACCGATGGAATACCGAGCAATATTGAATGAAGTTTGAAAATTTGTAATCAAATGTAGAGAACATTGATGCTTCAGAAGTAGGAGAGTCTTTCCATTAAACAAAAGATGGCCATGACAAGTACAATATGTTGGAAAAGGAAAGTAATAGACTTGAGAGCTAGTGTGATAGATTCAGACCGAGGAGAGACTTCAAAGATAAGCCTTCCTGAGGTTCAGAGCATTCCAGAGGTTCTCAATTTCCCTTCCTTCTTTGTCTTCTAACTTGTACGAGCCATTGCCGACCTCTTTAATCACCCTGTAGGGTCCCTCCCAATTCGGTTTGAATTTAGTCTTCTGATTGGCTCGGACAACCTTCCTCCATACCCAGTCGTCGGTTCGGAATTTTTTAAGCCTCACGCTCCGATTATAGCCCCGAGCAACTTCCTGCTGATAGTTAGCTAATTTGAGCTAGGCGTCGTCCCGTTTTTCTTCGGTTAAAATAAGCTCTGTTGCCACTGCATCATTGTTGGTTTCAGGATCAAAGGTTTCAGTGCGCAGGGTTGGGAACCTTGATTCTAGTGGAATGACAGCCTCCATGCCGAAGGCCATTGCAAAGGGAGTTTGGCCAGTGGAACGTCTTGGAGTGGAGCGATAGACCCAAAGGACCCGAGGCAGCTCTTCGGCCCATTTACCTCGTTTAGATTCCAGCCGACGCTTGATGCCGGTGCAGACAGTCTTGTTTGTGGCTTCGGCCTGGCCGTTGCCCTGGGGGTAGGATGGTGTTGAATTGAAGAATCTAATTCCAAACTCAGCACAGAGTCCAGTTAATTCTTTTCCGACAAATTGAGAGCCGTTATCCGAAACAATGGCGTAAGGAACGCCGAACCTTGTCACGATGTTCCTCCAAACGAATCGCCGAACGTCAGCTTCGGTTGTTGTGACTAATGGCTCGGCTTCCACCCATTTTGAAAAGTAATCCGTTGCAGTGATCAAAAACTTGAAGCCTCCAGGGGCGGTTGGGAGTTTGCCAACTATGTCCAGTCCCCACTGGGCAAAGGGCCAAGGACTAGTGATAGGTTTGAGGGATTGAGCTGGCTGCTTTGGTATAGGAGAAAAAAGCTGACAAGGTTTGCACTTCTTGACCACTTCTTCACAATCCTTCTTCATTCCTTTCCAGAAGTATCCTTGACTGAGAGTTCTTTGACAGAGGGAGCGTCACCCAGAATGACAACCGCAACTGCCAGAGTGAAGTTCGGTCAAAATAATTGGGACCTCGGTTGGATGAACCACTCTTAGATACGGCCCAGTGAAGCTTTTTCTGTAGAGTTGGCCGTGCTCAGAGATCCAATAGTAGGCTGCTTTACTGCGTACACGGTGGGCCTCCTTTTTGTCCGAGGGTAGCATGTCATCTTTGAGGAAAGAAACAATTTCATCCATCCAACTTGGGCCGAGGGAAATATTGAAAACTTCATCCGAGATTTCGAAGCTCGGTTTGTCTATCTCGCCGAGGCTGATATGTCTATATTCTGACGCCTTACTTGCCGAGGCCAAACTTGCAAGAGCGTCGGCATGAGCGTTGTTCTCTCTGTTGATCTGTTCAATTTGGAATCCCTTGAACCCTTTGATTAATTCAAGAGCCGTAGCCTGATACTTTATCATCCTCGGGTCTCGAGCTTCGTAGTCCCCTGTTATTTGGTTGACGATCAATTGAGAGTCACAGAAAACTTGTAAGTCTTCAACTTGTAAACTTGTCGCGGCTCGGAGTCCTGCTAACAGTGCTTCATATTCGGCCTCATTGTTAGTGGCTTGGAAGTTGATTGTGATAGCACTTTCATGAAGAACACCACAAGGGTTTATAAGGACAACCCCTGCCCCTGCGCCGTTGCTGTTTGATGCCCCATCAACGTGTAACTTCCAAACGTCTCCGCTGAAGAGGTTCCAAGTTTTCCGAGCCTCCTGTTGCTCTAGCATCCCGTAATTAGGCTTGATCGATGCTTCTTCGTCTGGGCTTCCTGGGGTGAATTCAGCAATGAAGTCTGCTAATACTTGGGCCTTGATTGCAGTTCGAGGCTCAAAGTGGATATCAAAATTTGCTAATTCGACCGCCCACTGAGAAACTCTGCTTGATAGGTCGGCCTTTCTCAAAAGATTCTTGAGTGGAAATTCTGTGAGGACTATGATGGGGTGTTCTTGGAAATAGGGGAGCAATTTCTGAGCTGCCGTAACCAATGCTAGAAGAAGCTTCTCCAGAGGCAGATATCTAGTCTGTGCTGGGAGTAAGGTTCGGCTGGTAAAGTAAATTGGTTGGTCCTCAAGGCCTTCCCGTCGGACGAGTGCCGAACTTACAGCATGAGGGGAGACAGCTAAGTAGAGATGCAGATTTTCAAAGGCTTTTGGTTTGACAAGAAGGGGAGCCGAACAAAGATAAGTCTTGAGCTCGGCTAGCGCTGCTTCACAATCTTCCGTGCACTTGAAGCTTCGTCGGCTCTGCTTTTTGAGAGTCTGGAAAAAGACGTGGCACTTATCCGATGAGCGGCTAATAAACCTATTAAGGGCCGCTGCCATCCCTGTTAACTTCTGAATTTCCCGAGGAGTTGATGGTGGTTTTAACTGCTGAATAGCTGAGATCTGGTTCGGATCTGCTTCGATACCTCGCCGAGTGACCAAATAGCCGAGAAACTTTCCGGAACTAACACCAAAGGCGCATTTGTCAGCGTTTAGCCGTAGCTTGTGCTTCTTCAATATTGCAAAGACCTCAGCAAGATGAGAGAGGTGGTTCTCGGATTTAAGGCTTTTCACGACCATATCGTCAATATAAGCTTCCATGATCTCGCCGATTAGAATTCCGAACAATAGGTAGACCATTCTTTGGAATGTGGCCCCAGCATTCTTCAGGCCGAACGGCATGACGAGGTAGCAGAAAAGACCCCTGGGGGTGATGAAAGCCGTCTTTTCCATATCGTCGGGGTCCATGGCTATCTGGTGGTAACCTCTATAAGCATCCAAGAAGCCTAGCCGAGCGTGGCCGGCTGTTGCATCTACCAATTGATCGATTCTTGGAAGGGGGAGGCAGTCCTTAGGGCAGGCTTCATTCAAGTTGGTGTAGTCCACGCAGACTCTCCATTTTCCGCTCTTCTTCTTAACCACCACAGGGTTTGCCAGCCAAGTGGGGTACTGCACTTCTTTGATTGCACCAGCCTCGAGGAGTTTGTCCACTTCTTCGTTTACTGCTTCGGCATGAATAGTGGCAGACCGTCGAGGCTTTTGAATCACAGGCTTTGGTGATTTTGAAACGTTGAATGAGTGCTGGATGAGCTTTGGGTCAATGCCTGGCATATCGTACGGTGACCAAGCAAAGACTTCGATGTTGCTCTTGAGGAACCTCAAGGTTTCTTCACTCTCGGCTTGAGGCAGTTCGGCACCGAGCATGAAATACCGTGATGCATCCTTATTGAGGGGGAATTTTACAAGATCTTCAATGGATTTCTCTTGAGGAAGAGATCCGACGTCTTCAAGGACTGGTTTATCGGGTACTTCAACCCAATGAACCCGTTTGGAACTTGATGACTTTCCAATCGCCGAGACGTAACATTGTCTTGCCTGTAATTGATCCCCGAACAGATCTTCTTGTTTGCCGTTAGCGCCTATGTACTTGACCACCTGGTGGTAGGTTGAGGCTACGGCTTTTATAGAATGGAGCCAATTTCTGCCAAGGATTGCGTTGTATGGGCTGGGTGCATCTACAACGACGAACTCAAGTTTGGAAGCAACCGAGCCCGTAACAACAGGGAGGGCAATCCTTCCGAGGGGCCAAACTGGAGTGCCACTGAATCCAATTAAAGGAACCTCCGCCGGGAGAAGGCATGATTCTGGGATTTTGAGCTCTTTAAAAAGTGATAGGTACATAACCTCGGCCGAGCTTCCTTGATCAATAAGCACCCTTTTGACGGAGTGAGTGGAGATTTGGATTGTGACCACCAGGGCGTCATTATGGGGTGTTTGGACACGCTGAAGATCTTGCTCGGTGAAAGTGATTGACCAGGGACGCTCAAGAACTTTGGCTCTCTTAGGGGCGCGATTGATGGAAAAAAATTGGGAAACTTTCTCAGCTTTGACAAGCTCCTGACGGAGTTGTTTTGCCGCCTCCCTTGTTGTTGATCCATGAATAACGTTGATTACTCCGACTGGACGTGGTATGGGGTTCGGTCCACCAGCATTCGGCGCTCGCCTCGGCGTTTTTGTCCAGTCAATGTGGTCATCAAGAAGTCCTTGTGCTGCAAGATTTTCCAAAAGTGCTTTGTAGGGAGCGCAAGCCGTGGTGTAGTGGCCGAGCTCGTTGTGGTATGAACATCTCTTCCGACTGTTATTATTGCCTTCTTCGGTGTTCATCTTTGGAGGGTTCGGCTAGACAAAGAAGGGTTCCCTCTCTATTGTACGGAGGAGGAAATAGATTGGCTCTTTAAAAACGGTGGTCTCGGCTACATAATCATGGGCTTTGGGACCCTTTTTGTCCGCCATTTTGACTGTGTTGACTTGCTTCTTTGGTTGGACGGCGACCACTGGCTTTGGGGGTGCAATTTGGGGCGTAGGGACATGAAGGCTCTGAGGAACAGTAGAGTTTTGTCCTCCTTGGAGTTCTCGTTCGGCGAGGAACTCTTCGTAGGAACAGAATTGTTCAACTGTCCTCATTAGCTCGTTCATTCCATGAGGTGCCCGAATTGCCAGCTCATCTAAGATCTTGCTCCCTGTCTCTAGCCCATTTTTGAAGTTTCTTGCAGCCCAGTACTGGTCAACACCAGGTATCTCGTTAAATAACTGCCAATAACGCTCGGCATACTTCCGAAGCGTTTCGCCAGGCCTTTTCTTCATCTGGGCCAAGGCATCTTCTTCCTTGGCTTGCTTGTTGCTAGTGATGAACCGATAGTTAAAAGCCTTTCAAGCTCCTTGAAACTATGGATTGATCCAGCCTCCAATTGGTTGAACCAAAGCAAGCCGAGATGCCCGAGACTCGAGGGGAATGCTTTGCACATGATGGCGTCGTCGTCGGTGACGCATGAGATGGTGCTTCTGTAACTGATGAGGTGGGTGTATGCCTCGGTTGTGCTAGGGTCAAACTTTTGGAATTTAGGGAGGTGGAGACCTGGCTTCGGTAATGTGGCTTGGATCCTTGCCGAAAAAGGTAATTCCGTCAGCTTTTTCAGTTGATACTCGTGGGTTGGCCGAGGGGGAAGACCTTCCCGGTCGTTACGCGATTTCTTCGACGCTCGGTAGGTATGCTCTGGTAGTTTCCCTTCATTTTCATCCTGTCGACGTTGAGATCCCCTCTCTCTCTTCTCTGTGGGGGCCCTCCTGTTGTCCTCTTCTGGAAGATTTTTAGTATGGTAGACCCTCCGTTGGCTAGGATGATCGTCTTGCCGAACGACTACACTCACGCTTCTTTCTCGGTTCAGCTTCCGAGTGCTTGCTGAATTTGTTGCTCGTCCTTCGTAGGCCTTTTCCCGAGGGACTTCGTTATTATGCCTTTGATGGCTTTGTGGACTTTTCCCGTTTCTTCTCGGCGTTCGGCTTCTTTGCCGTTCGGATTTATAGGGAATGAGAGCCTGATCATTGTCCTGAAATTCCACGGTATCGTAGCTTTGGGAGCCCTTGGAGTATTCGTCCCCAGCCGATGAACTAGAGAAAACCGTATGTGTGCTCCCTTCTCGCCTCCCTTTCAGTCCCGCACCATTGCCGAGACGTTTATGAACTGGGGAGAGTTGCTGCCTAAAGCGAGCGCTATCCCCAGCACGGTGGTCCGTCAATGGTGGGTCTAGGCGGTCGTGGACGGATATTCTATGTGGCCTTGCATCACCACTGATTGGAGGAGGAGGGGGCGGATTTCCTCTCCGGCGCCGTCCCTGAGATTCAGAGCGGGAGACTGTCGGATATTCTTTGGCCTTAATCTTTTCGATCTCCATTCTCAGAATGGCTACATCAGCGTTTGTTTGCTCTTGTTGCTGTTCTAGCATCTGTACGTATGCTAGAGCGTCTTCACTTAAGCCTACCGGTCGTTGGATGGAGGAGCTCACGCCTGGTGGAGTAAATCCGGGAGGGTGAGATGGTGAGGCGGCGTTGATACCGGTTTCAGAAGTGATGTGCAAAGAGGAACTGATGGGTTGAAAGAGAGGAGGAGGGGGAGGTGCTCCGCCCATTTTGTTTGGAAGAGAAGGGTGGGGGTTTGGAGGGGTAAAGAATTTTAGGGTCAGAAGAGGTGGTCGAGGTGGAGGAGCCGCCGTGGATCTGAGAAAAGTAGTTTCACGTCGGGTTCACCAAATTGTGGGGGCTCCGCTTCATGTGGCTCACGCTCAATGGATATGGGTCTTGGGATTTGGCTCCTGACTTCCCAGCTCTGTCCTGCAAAACGAAGCACGACTAAGGACCACACCGGAGGTTCCCCGGAATGGCCCTCCGGTGCAAGAATCAATTTCTTTGCTAGGAAGAACTTAGAAATTAGGAACTAGGGTTTCTGTTGTGCATACCTTCTCCAAGAGGCATAATGGGATATTTATAGAGAACCCTTAGCTTGATCTCCAAGGTCACACCTCCACTTGACACGCGTCGGCTGACGTGACTTTTACATCACGATTAGGGTTTTGCAACCGTTTTCCTAGATGAGCTGGCACCCTCACGTGCTCCCATCGTTATCCTTATTACCGTTCGGATGATATCACTATCATCGTCATTGTCATTGTTTGAGCACGGACGAGCTGATTCGTCAGGAACAACATGCTCGGCACCGAGCATGCCGTTCAACCTCGGCAGCCGTATGAATGATTATGTTCCCCATCCACGGGGTACTCAGGAGGGAGCGTTCACGAAAGTTCACGTCCGCGGGACCCTCGGCAACGGTTGTTATTTCGAACGTTGGGAGAAAGACAGCATAGAGCCGAGCGGAATTATCGATTATGTTCGGAGATAGCCCGAGCCATTTTGCTCGGCCTGCTACAATATGGAGTCAAAGGTTCACTGTGCATGTGAAAGGATTCTTGTGTTTTAGCCCACGGGCATTACTGATTCCATTGTGTGGGCCCAAAAGGGTTATTGTTTATTACTTTATATTTTGACCTTTTAGTCATTTACCTGGCAACAGTTTAAGGCTTTTTCGGCATGGCCCACGGCTCTGGGAATAAGCACAGGAATAGGAATAGGGTTTTATTAGAATATAAAAAGGGAAAACAGCAACAGAGGAAGCGGCACGGGATAGACTTTTTTTCCGAGGACGATTTGTTTTATTTCCAGTCGGACAAAAAAAAGGAAGCGGCACTTGATTGCCCACGGAGAAAACAACGAACGGGCTGCCGATTGCTGATGGTTCCGATTGTATTTTGCAGCTTTAAACTACGGTTTTTTTTCTTCCTTTTTCAGAGCTTTTTTCTTTTCAAGTTTTTATAATTTTGTTCAAGTATTCACAGTTTGGTAATTCGTTTCAACTTCTGTTCTTAATTACAGTTCTTCGTTGGTATTTAATTAATTGTTATCTCTTGTTTATTTTCTTTCTCCAATATTAGAAGCATGATTCAAATTAGGGTTTCTTCTGTTTTATGTGCAATGATTAGTGAGTAGTCGTATAGGTAAGGTCGCGGGGTGATTAGCACGCTGTGGCTAGTTCGGGCACTGCTTCTATTTTCAAATGATAAAAAAAAAAGTGATTTTAGATTGAAAAATACTTCCGGTGGACGAATCCGGGCATTGTCGGAGCCCATGTGAACGGGGGAATGGGGGTCCAAAACCCATTCTTCGCTGCGCATGGGTATACGGCGACCCTAAGGTTTCGCATCTTGCGGGGTATCTTTTCAATCCAAAATTGAATTTTTTTTAAGAATACCAAATGGAGTAGGTTGATTTGGACTGGTGACAAGTGCTACGAACGTACCTTTCTTTTAATTATCTGAAAAGTTTAATTATTTCGTAAGTGTAGTTAATCTCAATCAAAACTACAAGGGGTGGCTACCTAAAAGCCCGTTAAATTAGTTAAACCTGAGTTTTTAGTTAGCACACATCACCATCTCTGTGGATTCGACTCCGGACTTACCGGATATTGTGCTACATCGGTCTCAGCCCTACGCTTGGGGCAACCCATTAATTTAGGTCTAGGAAATCGGTCAAGCAGTCTGGTTGCTTTGGTTGATTTGGTGAGTGAAGTATTAGAAAGTGAGAAGTAAGGAGTATTATAGTCTTGTTTGTTTGTGTGTTCAACAACTATTAATATGATAATCCATATGAAGAACAAGCAGGCATCAAACAAAATTAATTATTTTTTCTTGTTATCGTGGAATTCATCATCAAGATGTCCATTAATTTTTTCTAGATCTTTATTTTTGTCTTCATTCTATGAGTGGACATTCTATGAAATATTACATGCTTTCGGCCTTGAGTTTTAGTCCGTATGTCATTTCATTATTTAAGTATGTTACACTTAACCATAAAATTTTGTGGATAGGCATTTGGATTTGAAATGCAGACACATAATTCCCAATGCAAGTTAGAAACAAAATGGATCCCTATTGTGTTGATAGCCTGGTAGGATCATTACTTTGTGGTTAATTCTGTTTGTGGGTATAATTTGGTGTATGGAGAGGAGCTGGTCCCATGAACCAAGCCCTTCTTTCTTTTCCTTTCCTTTTCTTTTTCTGCTGCTATTGTTGTTTGTAATGATATACGTTTCTTCTTGTTGTTGTTCCAATCCAGGAGTGCCTAATAATTTTTCCTCAACTATGACAGCATGTGATGATTACATCTCTTGAGTTCGTGTGTGTTGAGAAAATGGGACCCATTTCTTGGCTTGACAAGTCTGAGGGCCTGTACATGTGGAAGAGTAGACAGATTGGCCCTCTCTCAATGGGGCAACTATTTTTTCAGCCATGGTGGTAAACACCTTTTCTTCTGCTATCAAAATGCAGATCTGACCGATTTCTTGGCTTGGCAAGTCTGAGGGCCCGTGGGAGAGTAGACTGATCGGTAAGCTTATGATGTTCTCAATACAAGGTAGATAAAGCTAATTGGCCAAATGCTTTTGTTCAGATGGATTAGTCTAATTGATTGCAATCCATTAGTGTGATGTGGAATAAATGCATTTGTGATTTTGTCCGAGGCCCAAAGATTTCTTGGTCAAGAGGGTTCAAAAGATAGGAAAACTGGACGTTCAGTGAGTCAGACACAGTTACCGTTGCGATTGACACGGCCATAAGGGTGCTTAACTGCTTATAAGTTTTGATACATCATACCCTGCATGTGAATTTTTCATCCCACGTATCGAATAAGTTAAGTTGAAATGGTAAGAAAATGTAATGATGTCAGAATAAATAATCCTATAGTTTGATGTATTTCACCACTATGAATCTGCTTTTATTTTCTAATAAACTTGTACAACTCCTTGATTTACAGGGCATTCTTGCAGAAATTGTAGAATTCGTGATGGGAAAGGAACTTATCCCAGCTGTGATGGGGAGATATGGGGTGTTAGACGACGTGTGATAGTCCCAATATTGCATCAGAAAGTATCATGATGGCTTCTTACGTTCACTTCTATTTGGTTTGATCTTTTTCTTTCCTGTATTGGTGTTTAGTCTCTTTTTAACTCCGTTGGTTGAAAATTGTTAGTTTGTGAAATTTCCTGAGTTCGAACTATTTTAGTTCCAGCTTATTTTCAAAGATAAAATTGCTCTATCTGTGTATTGTGTGATCTTTATAATCTGTGGTATAGTATGTAGCAGTAATGATTAGCTTGTTTGGACAAGCTACAGATAGACTATGCCAGAAGCTCGATGAGGCCGATTCAAACAAAGAAGATGTAGAGATGGAGTCACTTTTCTCCTGTTAGAATTGAATCGGAAAGTTGGTTGTTCGGTTTAAGGATGAGGAGTGGGTTAAAGTGTTGGATGTTGTTTCCATTCTATTTTTTTGGGTTAGAGAGTTGGATGTTGTTTGCATTCTATTTTTGTCCCCCTTCATTTTTGCATTCTTTCCATTGTATATCCAGCTTTGTTGTGCAGCTACCTAATAAGATAGCATGAGATTTAATGATAATTATGCACATACTGATGGTGCTTTGGATAAAGCGAGAAAAGACAAGAAGAGGCAGCTTAAAGATGCATTGAATCTTGTTCTTAAGAAGAGGAAGGTAATGGCAAAACTTTGACAACTAATACATTTAATACATTGATTAGCATAATTACCCTTCGGTCTATGTTTTGGACATTAACTCTTTCTGACTCTTTGATATGTTTCTATACTCTTAGAGCTCATGATAATAGTTAATTGAAATCTTTTGTGGCCATTATCAATAGGGTATATTATTGACTCCAAGAGTGACTCCTCTATTAATATTACAAAAGTTATGCAAGTAATTGAATAACTTGAAACCTTTTGTTCAAGGCAAAAACTTGTCCATATAACCTTTGCTATCATCAACAAGAGCCATAATTTAAAGAAAATCCAAAAAGCATCTATACAACAGGCATGAATGACGTGCTTCGCACGTTGGCATGCACCTAGTTTGAATATATGATCAAGCAATTGCAGGACGAACCTATGTGGGACCCGTGGGGACGTGTCCCCCAATTGATTTTTGTATAATGATGTTTATAATTTTATATAGTTTATGACAGCGTTTCACTAAAATTATGCTAAATTTTCTTTATTTGGATGTTTGTCAATCTATTTCTTAGAGTGCTAAATTTTCACAAAATTATACTACAAGAAAATCGTTCTATAGCAACGGTTGAAAGCGTTGTCAAAAAATCCAAAAACTGTTGGTAGAGACCCGTTTAGGGTATACCAACGGTTGGAGAACCGTCAGCCAAACCATTGCAATATATCTGTTGCTGTAGAGATATAACAACGGTTTTGACGAGCGTTGGTGCAAATATTTTTTTTTACCGACGGTTTCCTTAGCAACGCTTATAAGCGATGCTAAAGGCAATTTTCATTTTTTTAAAAACCAACCACTGTGTGACGTAAGCCTCCACGTGGCAATGATGTGGCAGCCACATGTCGCTCGCATGGCAGCCTACATGGCACTGACGTGGCGCCCGTGTGGCAGGCGCAATGTTCTTGTTCCTCCTGAGAATCGAACCTCCGACCTTGTGTGTGCGTGTGCGTGCGCGAACTAACTGTACTAGGCCGTAACTTGTGAAAAATCTTACACCTTTTAATATTTATACTATACTAACCCGATTTTTTTAATCCTTTTTTTAAAATCTAGTTTCTACTAACGGTTAATGAAAACCGTTGATATAATCCAGCTTTTAGTAACGGTTAATAAAAACCGTTGCTATAGTGTTGTAATCTACTAACAGTCACATGAAAACCGTTACTATAGTCTTGTTTCTAGTAACGTTTTGCAAACCGTTACAATACACCATCTATACTGACAGTTTTTTCAACCGTTGCGAAAAAAACCGTTGGTAGATCCTGAATTTCTTAGTAACGTTTTGTAAACCGTTACAATATACAATTTATACCAACGGTTTTTTCAACCGTTGCGAAAAAAACCGTTGGTAGATCCTGAATTTCTTGTAGTGCTATTTTGTACGATCTTTTTGTTAATTTTGTTAAAGTTACATATATAGTCAACCAATATATTATTCTACCGGCAAAAAAATGTATCATTTAAGAAAGCATAGGGTTAGGTATGCCCACATTAATGCATATTTTTAAATCTGTCCCCGAATTCAAAATAGCTAAGCCATACGAGTAACCTCAAAGCGTGAATGCGTAATGAAAAATCTACACATTTAGCCGCCCCTTCTAGTTTTGAATACATGTGACTCTCAATTTGGGAGTACTCAAATCCGGGTAATCGAACAGATTTAAAATTTGAATCTCTAGCTTTTCTTAACACTCAAATTTTCTTGGTATTTATTATTTCATACATAATCACTGCTGTCATCTAATAAGTTTCTAGAATACCTTCCATGGAGGAGGTCATATTTTTGTTTTGATCTGAACGGAAAAGCTCATATGGGGTTCCAAAGTGGTCAAATTGTGCATTTTTGGCTGGTAATTAAGGAAGGTCCCCAAGGCTGTCTTTAATGTTTTGCTTAAACTATATACTCCTGTTGTAGTAGCTTTCTTTGTTTGATTTCCTTTTCAGCATTTCACTGGATTCTCTCTCTCTCTCTCTCTCTTGCCTCTGCCTTTTTCTAATGAGTCTTTCTCATTAGTTTGGTTTGGGGCTTTTGCTCGATGTACCTTTTGTAGAAATCTAATAAATAAATTTTCTTGCCGATCAGAAATTTTAAAAAAAAGAAAAGGAAGTTTTCGATCTTCAAAATGAACCTAAACCTAATCTCCAATGGTACTCTCAAGATTTATTTATCAAAACCTCATTTCATGCACAAATTTTTTTACTATCTTGAGCACCATTGTATACGAAAAATTTAGAGAGATATAATATTGTCGTTTCTGTGTATTCTATGAATCTCTTACATTACAATATGTAGATAAATCTGACACCTAAACACATACTCACACCGATACTATCCAAATCCAGGAAACAAAGATTAAGGATGGGGAATGTTGCAACTTGCTTACCGTGAAATCAAAAAACAAAAATGAAGTTGACATTCACATTCGACCATCCAATGCAGCACCCGATTGAGACCCATCTGAGTTGCAAAATTTAGAATAATCATATGCTCATTCGAGACCCAAACCCGAGGTTAGCAAGAAGCCAACTAAGGGGACATCATTCAGGGCAAGCCCAAACCTAAATGGTCAAGTTGAGAAACACCCATTGGGACAAGCCCATACACCTAAAAGGCTAAGTCCAAGTACAAAAAAAAGAACCCTAGTTGCCGCAACCCGCCGTAAACCTCCAAACACCACTAATACTGACGAAAGTGCCACCCAAAAGCGAACCAGCCCGGCCCAAACTACGATGACATGATGCCGACTTGCCGGTGACCTGTGATGAAGACTGAATCTATCACTACACCCCAAATATCAAATTTTTTATGCGAATACTCCCATAAAAAAGCCATCTTGCCTTTATGTTATGTCTTTGTTCAAATTTTTGTTGCATTTGTTAGTTTCGGGTTAAACTATTGTGAATTATTAATTCGTCTTGACAAAAAAAAAAAAAAAGACCGAAACCCAATTTTAATTTTCACACAAAAATTTGGCGCAAAACTACCAAATGTAAATTTTTTTCGAATAAAGAATCGATTAGACCCCTCGTCGGGAAAGCTAAGTAGTCATACAAGAAAGCAAAATGGATATGTTATTCATACAAGAGCAAGCTCTGGTTGCATTTTTTGTGGTGTAGAACTGGAGACTTGGGATCATATCCTACTTCGGCTTATTTACTTTTTTGGTCCCCAAAATATTTCCGCCATGTCACTTTAGTCCCCAATATTTCAATTGTAAACATTGCATCCCCAACGTATCAATTTTGTGTTTAAATGGTCCCTGGAGGTCACGCCGTTCATTCCATCCATCAAAATGAAGGGCAAATTTGGTATTTCACCACCACCATAGCTTTATTTTCTTTTTTTGGTCCCCAAAGTATTTCCGCCGTGCCACTTTGGTCCTCAAAGTATTTCCTCCGTGCCATTTTGGTCCCCAATATTATACCAATTGCCAGTCAGGAGTGGTGGAAGGACTGATGTGGAGGTAAGGGGTGGTGGAGACTAGGATACACAAATCTATGAGTTTTGACAAAGTACTCTTGTCGACACGACACAACACAACTGCGGAATACGTACGGGACCCAGCAAAAAAAAAATCGTTGCCGCAGTCGTTGTAGAACGACGTTCTTCTACTGCGCTGTTTTTTTTCCTCCTTTTCAATTAGGGTTTATTTTATTTTATTTCTTTGGGGTTGTAAAGTTGGGTTTTGGCCATCGCTCTACAAACATTCTTAAAAAATAAATAACTTGTTTTACATTTTTAAATTTAAAAATAATATAAATAAAAAATAATTTTTTATTTTTATTTTTTTTGCATCGTTCAAAAGATCTCAATGAGATCTATCAAACAAAATCTATATTGCTAAAAAAATTATTTATATAAACACATTATTTTTGAGTTTGAAATTACCTTAATTTTTGAAATTACCTTTTTAAAAAATAAGTACTTATTTTTCTGTATTTTTTTGGGGCTCGAAAGTGGGTCCCACATGACATGCGGTGGACAAAAATGTGGTGGGCGTATCAATCCTGTAAAATAAATGGGCCTTCATTAGCCTTTTGATGGGCTTTTATTATACTTTGATGACAAAACAAAGAAATAAAATGTATTTTGGATTTTTCATACATAAATTATCTATCTTGTTATGGAAATTTACAAATATAAAAAAATATTTCAAAAAAAAGTTATTTAAGATATCTCTGCACATGTGTCTAAATCTAGCTCCATATCCACGTATTCCCAATTTTTGAATTTTAGGTATCCGACCCTTAGATATGCATTTGCACCCAATATGTGCACCTGTCTCCATGTAACATAAGATGGAAGGGGTGTTGCAGTAGCTGGGGAAATACGAAGTTTACAATTGGTGCATTGGGAACCAAAATGACACGGCGGAAATACTTTGGGGACCAAAAAAGAAAATAAAGCTATGGGGTGGTGAAATACCAAGTTTGCCCTTCATTTTGACGGAGGAAATGAACGCCATGACCTCTAGGGACCATTTAAACACAAAATTGATACGTTGGGGATGCAATGTTTACAATTGAAATATTGGGGACCAAAGTGACACGACAGAAATACTTTGGGGACCAAAAAAGTAAATAAGCTATTCTACTTCTCTGCCAACCTATATGGACCTTTTTGTTTTTGTTCAAAATACATTTTTTTTTTGCTCGGCTAAAAGAAATTTCATAGAACTCGAAAGGTTACATCGAGGGAGGAAGGTTGAGGAGCGAACATGCTCAACTCAACTGGGGAAAGGGAAGACGAGCAAACACATAATCAGTTCAATCTCTTAATTGGTGGAGTATCCAATGGGAAAACACATAATCAGTTCAATCTCTTATGCAATGGCACTGGAATGGTAGAAACTTAAAAAAAATAGGAAAAAGCTGATTTGGGACACTATACCATTTGCAGTAATGTGGTCCATTTGGAAGGTGAGAAACGGATGCGCGCGTCTTTCAGCAAAAGGAAATCAATCGGGTGGAATTAACGGAATCAATAAAGTACAGGATTGCATGCATGGTGAGTGAAAACGAAATGGGGCAGCGCGCAATGACTATTCTGTGAACCGTTTCACATGGGTGTTCAAATGTGATTGTGTTCCATATGGGTGTGTGAGTTGGGTGTGGTCTGTGGTGTGTGTCCTCTCTAAAGTTGCTTGTGTGCATGTGTTTTCCAAAGGGATGTGAATACTAAAGGCGTTCGTTTCGTGCGTGTTTGGTAAAAGAGTGAGTTTCTTCAATTGGGTATGTCATGGAAATTCCAGGCTAGTATCCATCATACCAGGTTGGTATATCATCAGATTGGAGATCGGCTAAGAGGTTCAATGGGGAAGCATGCAAATTCATCATCAGATAGGGGATAATACATCAACAGATCGGGGGATTGACTAGGGGATAATACATCAACAGATTGCTACAAGTAAAGGGCGATTGAGAAATAGAAATTTTAACCACTTGAGCCACCCCTTTAATTTTTGAATATGTGACCTTCAATCTGGAAGTGAAACCCAACAAACCGAACAGTTTTAAATATGGCTATACTTCACACTTAAAATTTCTTGCTATTTCTTTCATACCTATTGTCATCTACTTAATTGATCATGACTAAAGTAAACGAAGTAATAAGTTTTCCAGATGACCTTGTATGGAAAGGCCCATATATGGGGTCACAGTTTGGTCATTTGGGCTGGTAATTAAGGCAGATTTGTTGAAAATGATCCAAATCGTAATCTCGATCCAAACTCCTCCTGCTCTCCCAAAACTTGTCTAATCACCATTGACTATCAGTTGCAGTTGTTATCAGTTCCGTACAAAAGATTAATTTCCCCATGTGCCTGCAAATGCAATTGATTTTTTAATTTTTGTTGTCAAATTACCAACTTCATTTCGAATCTTATTTTACACTCGTATGTCAACGCAGATATTGGTTTGAATCATGAAGTGTTTTGGCTTGGAATCGGACCCTCTCAGCATATCTCGTCTGGACAGCCTCCATTGTATGACAAAATTTAAGCTCGCGGTAAATCCTGTCCGGTGCTACGTACGAGGGTCTGAACGGTTAGTTCAGTATTTAAGCAGTTTTTAGGGTTTTTCTCTGATTGCAGCACATTCTTTTTTTGTGAGAGGCAAGAGAGAAACTTTGAGCGATCTCATCTATAGCCCGGCCCTTTGGGTAACCGTTTCTTTCATAAATGGAAATCCTTGATCATTTGACTGCCTGTAGAGTAGATTTACGAACCAAGGCACATAAAATCTTGGTGCTCTCTCTCTCTCTCTCTCTATATATATATATATATATATATATCAATCATGTGGTTTGTTCAGTTACATGACAATGTCACACACTCTCTCTCTCTCTACATATATCAATCATGTGGTTTGTTCAGTTACATAACAAAGTTACACTCTGTATATCTCTCATGTGGTTTGTCAAGTTCCATAACAAAATCATTCTATGTTTGTTTCGTTTCCGCACATTTTGGAGTACCTTTTCGAAAGCATGCACCATTGTTGTGGCAGGAGAATCACGTTTTATTGGGCAAATCTCATGACAAAAAAACCTTGATTTTTATCTCTCATTATAAGTTTGTAACATATTTTTCTTCTATCTTTAGAGCATCTGTTTAGGAAGTGAATCAATTTGTGGCGGCCTGAAAACTTCTTGACCCTTTTTTCCCTTTGTGCCGAATCGTGTGGGTGCTCGCTGAACCTAGAGAGGTTTATGCTACCTGGAAAAGAGTTTACCGAATCTGGGGAGGGGTTTGCCAAACATGGAGAGGAGTTTGACAAACCTGATACCTACAAACCAGAGGGGGGGTGTTCCTCCAATGAGCAAGTTAGCAAGAGCAGGAAAAGAACAATGTGTTAGGAATGAGAGAAGGGTGTATTCTTTGGTCAGGAATGCAACAACTTGTGTGTGTAGGGGTACTGAGCAAGTTAGGCATGCGTTCGATGCCTTGTTACACTTGTCTCCCACTTGTACCATTCGGGTGATGTCATATGTCAAGAGATTTGCTCTATCACACCTGTCCTCCACCTATTCCCAGAAGCTTCTAAACCGACCTTTGGATATTTGCTAAATCTTTAGGGAGCAGAATTCAACCTGAAATATCCTAGTTCGCCTAGGTTTATAGAATTGCTATTTTTTAATGACCTCAATCAACGATTCATCAATCAATAACTAAACCAATCATATAAATGGAAAGCAAACAATTGAAGAATGCAACGATATATGTGGAAAACCCTAAACGGAAAAAAACCACGAGAAATATTCAAAACACTATACTCAATGTGTAGTTAAAAGTAAACTTACATACGATTATGAATCATCACTAATCGCCCTAAGTTCTACCTTCCGAATCCTCGTTCACCACGCCCAGTGTTTGATTGCCGCTGCATTGAATCAACAAGTCTTCCATTTTTCTCCCAGAAATCTACCGAAGGACTTTAACTTGCCTAGAAGCCCTCCTTAGGGCTTTTCTCAAATAAATTGAAGAAAATATTGAAATCTCTTGGAGATGTCTTGTACATACGCTCAATGATCCATCGATCCCATCTTTCTCCAAGATACACAAGCAAAAACCCTCCTTTTCAATATTCCATTCGTCTGCACAAATGAGATGAAGTTGTTGTATCTTTTCGTCCTGTCACCAATCCTCATGAACTTGTCTATATATAGGCCACTACATTTTTCTTTATAATCAACTTGTATATTACTTGAAGTTGCCATATACCGAAACGAGATTTTCCTGATTTCTCTTTCCTTTCGAACTTGCTAAATGATAAAGCCTTTGATTGCCTTGATCTTCCTTGATTTTCTTTCACCTAAAAATGCACTCCCTCAATTACATAATATTGATTTCCTTCCACTTCCTAAACAGACACTCAAGAAATAAAAACAAATAAAATACAACTCGATAAATGGGGATACAAATAAATATGTGTTTTTGTCTTGGAATTTGCCAACACAGAGAGACCATGGCATGTGGTCCTAACATAGCCAGATGTTACAATAAGTGCTGAACATTAGGGAAATGACCATCAAACGTTACGAAATTGACCGCCGAACGTTAGGGAAATGACTGTTGAATGTTAATTAGGAAAATGACTGTTGAATGTTAATTAGGAAAATGACCGCCGAACCTAGCGCTCCCTGTAGCTCAATATGCGAATGGGTCCACAGAGTGACGTTTCCGTAACAAATACTGAATTGGTCCGCGACCCCTCTGAACCTCTGAACCCTGGATAGTTTGCCCCCCTACACAATTGCATTGTGTAATTGAGAGGTAGAGAAGGAAAAAGGATGGAAGGAATCAAGGAAAATAGTGATTATATTAGATGTATCACTCTGTAAGGAAAGGGGATCTCGAAATCCGTGGATGGAAAATATGGGAACGTGTATCAGTTTTGTTGCTCGAGCAACTCCGGAAGAGCTTTTACTTGTGCTTGAGTAACTTGACAGATTTGTCTCTATCTATTTATATACGGTTTAGTTAGGATTTCAAAGGCACCGAATATATCAGAGCTGCTCTCCTCTGCCTCCAATACTAAGGAAATACCTAAGGGAGATTGGAACTTATTTCTTGGAGTAACATATGGCCTGTTGATCATCAACCTTTCTGAATAACTCCAAGAGTGATCTTTTCAACCATCGATTCTACTACTTGAAATATTCGATGTTCCGGTGGATTTTGAAAGTATATCGGAGGACTTGAGGATTCAAGGCACGCGTGACCATCAACCACTTGGTGCGGTATATGTGGATTCGGCAATTTGAGCTTCGGTCAGTTGGTGAGAATTCACGATTGTTTTGGCTAAGATTGTTTTGTAACTGCACAATGATTTCTTTTAGCGGTTTAATTTTCTCTTGTAGTTTTTACCATTTTTAAGGGATTTTCCATATATATTCGTGTGTTCACTTGTTATTGCTTTTTGTTCCTTTTTAGTTTTCTTTTGAATATTTGATAGCAAAAAATGAATTTCAGACTAGGTGAAATTGCAAACAAATGGCTTGTTTTATTTTTTCCCCCAATATTTGAAATTCTTTTACCTTCGCATCAATGGCCGGGACACTTTTTTGGACTTTTTAACAATGTAATAATTGTTCTTATTCTGCATAAGGTCTTTCGACAATGAAGTTTTACTTCTAAAATTCTTGATTAGAACTTTTTAGAGTTCCAGACATGGTATTTTTTTAAAAATGTGAGCCTTAGGTAGCTGCCAAACGCCTTGGCATAGAGCCGATTCAAGAAGGTGGATGGACTCACGTACGTGGCCCCCTATATTTTTATTGCTTACAGTAATATTGCCAAAAATATATGTGCAATTGATCATCTTAATTATGGCCTTAAAAGATTACGCTAGAGCCCACAGTAAATTTATCAAGTTTTTGTAATTCATTGAAATTATTGTGATGTCGATCAGCTTTCTGCAGGTTTTCAATTTCTTTCCATTTTGCTTCTATCTTAGTTTTTCTTAAAAATATACATACTAGTAATATTTATTTGTGTAGCTTAGCCAAAGAAAATATATATTTTTTTTGCTAAGCAAAAGAATTTATTAATCCTTATAAAGGATTACAAAGATTAAAAGGATTAAGGGCACACCGGCAAAAGCCATCCGAGACCTAAAAGAAGGTAAGATGCCAACTAAAGCCCAAAAAGAACCACCGAAATCCAAACAAAAAGCAATCAAAACAAAAAGCAATCAAAGATCCAAACGAGCCTCACACCCAAAGCCTAAATCCCCACCACCAACAACAAAAACACAGAGAGAAAGCCAAAACCAAATAGCCGCCAATCAAAACCAAAAAAGAAGCAAGACACCTCAAACCCACCCAAACTCGAGATCAAAAAGCCATAGAGAGGGATGCACCCTCCACGAAATTAACATCGTCTTCCGAGATATCCTCTTCAATTTAGGTGTAGTAATGGATGGCCAGATAATTGAGGTTAGTCGCATTACGATCCAAAGTTTAGTGATAGTAAACTGCTATCATTGAAACGCATTTAGATGCTTGTCTTATTTCTCGGTAAACACAAGAAGCGAAACAGAATACATATGTAAATGAATTCAAATACAATATTGAATCACTTTATGGCCAACTATTTCATATCGTGAAACCATGAATCCTTATTCCAATAAACAACGAGAAGAAAAACAAGAAAACCAACATTAGACCAACCCCAGATCACAAAGCACCCTCTAGGGCTTTCATGCGAGTTTTGACTTGATTGCATCAACTTCTTGATATGATATCTGGAAAGCCTTGCTCAACACACTATTTGGCACCCGGGTCGTGGAGGCAAACAACGCAGTGGCAGTGTCCTGGCGGCCCGGATACTGACTGCTGAATGCAGCAATAGCGGCGGCCGGTCCTTTCCCATTATTAATTTGGAAGTGAACCAAACCCCTAGGGAAAGTAAATATTTCACCCTGTTTGATGGTCTTGGAAACAAGCACATTGGTTGTGGTAATGAACCCAGCATCCAATTCTCCGTAGAGAACGAACAGCATCTCGCTGCCGCGTGGGTGCTCGTGGGGCTGGTTAAGGCCACCGGGGGCAAAGTCAATGCGGGCCATGGAGATACCTAGGGTGTTGAGGCCAGGAATTTGCGTCACGTTGGCCTGAGTCACGATTGCACCCAGCGTATTGTTGGCGAGCTGTGGCATTGCTAGACCGGCAAAGAAGAAATCTGATGCGCTGAAGTTTGCCTTGCAGGCAAAACCATTCATCTTCACAGCTGTGAATCAACAATAAGGTATACCATTAGGTACTATTGTTATCAAAATGAGAAATGAGAGCACAGTAATTACCCCAAAATGAAATACATTTACGTACGAGGTTTGGACAGGCCTACATTTGTGAGCAAAGATTGAGAAAAAAGATTCCTTGTGGACAAAAAGAATACCATAAACCAATAATACCAACGGAAAGTGACGGAACTGTACTGGAGCTAACGGAGGTTTCGATACTAGTACTTAGTTGTAATTTTAACTATTTTCAGCATAATTAGTATGTTAGTCTCTTGTAATTTTAAATATTAGTAGTATGTTAATGTCTTATAATTTTAAATATCATACTTTGATTTACACGAAAATCAATGGGAACTTAAATAGGAATCGTGTCCTCTAATGATACTTGAGTCCCTATCCTTACCTTAGTGATATAAATGCTTAATTCTCAATCCTGACATTCAAAAAATGTCAATAACAACCTTCAATATGAATAAACTTTTTTTCCTGATTAACCCTTTATTAATACGAATAAATTGTACCGGAGAATTATGGGATCATTATCCCTTTCCTCATATGAACACATTCAAACACCCAAAAAAAGGAAAAAAATGGAATTGCAAAACCGCTGCAGGCGGTTCCCAAACTTTTCGAAGAAGATACCAACACCGGAAACCACCATCTTCGATTCCGAAGTAGATCAGCAAGTACAATTCCACGCCAGAGTGGCGAAGATTTGCGATAGACTAGATGCCACGCCGGAGCAGCGGTGATTTGCACCCCTCCTCTGCAAGGGCCGCCGCAAACACTCTCTCTCTCTCTGTGGAACGGCGATCTGCACCGCATTGCCACATATGCCGTAGTGCACTCCTACAAATCTGACCACGGACGCCGTCACCCACGTCGCCTGAAATGGTTCAGCGCTTCCTTCGGTTTGTATAAGATAAATTATCCAGTGCTTCCCTTAGGAACGTAGCAGATTCATGCATGTTAAAGGGAAATTATACAGTGCTTCATGTAGTTGCTGTCAAAACTTAGCTGCTGTGTTCTTAGTGTGAGAGGTACGTGTGGTGCTGATTTGTAGTCGCTGTCTGGAATATAATGCTACTGATATCTAATTCAGTCTACTAGCTTTAAAGATCAACATTGACGTCATGCATTACTGGCAAGGTTTCATACGGAATTGGTCAAGTGTTGCCAAGAATTAGGCCACCTTGTAGTGGTGTAATGTACATTTATGTGTAGGAAGATTGGTTTGTGATGGCTATGGGCTCCTTCAATTTTTCCATTGGATGTAGTTTTGTAGTTTTGTTTTCTTTTGTTTTTCGTAGGCTGCTACTATGCCTCATCCTCGGTGGCTAGTAGTTGGTTTCTCCTCGATGTATCCGTTATTGAGTTTTTAATATAATTGTGTTGCTTATAAAAAAAAAAAGAACAAATAATCATACAGTACTTCATTGGTTTTGTATATTGACCATGTTAGCAAATTTATTATTTTTGTAATTATTTCTTAACTTACATCAATTCTAAGACAACATGTTTCATGGAAATTTTGTAGAAAATAAATCTGTGGAAAATATCATCGATTTGAATCTCCACCAAATTTTGTAATATGATTTATTGTGCAGAAATATTTCATAAAAAAATATGATAGATATGAGAACGTGCATGAATTTGTGCATAATTATCTCATGATAAACTATATATATTTTTAAAAATTATTCATGAATTGGTTATCGTTATTGAGTCAAAAAATTTTATGAAGAATTCACAAAAATAAATCATGATAAACATGGTGGATTTGCTTCAAAAACATGATCGATTTGAATATCCACCATGTCCTGAAATATTTTTCATGGTAATCATGATAATTTCTCTTTTGTCAATATTTTTCATGTTCCGAATTTGATTAATATTTTGTATTTTTGTCAATATAATCCATGAAAAACATGAATTATTTTGGAATTCATGATCATATTCGGATAATTGGAAGGTAAGGTAATTAATAAATGAGTTGTGGTAAAAAAAGGTAAAAAATACAGAGAGATAATTGCAATTTCTTAAATGAGAGAGTTATAAATTTTGGAGAGAGAGAATTAATTATAAAGGTAAAATGGGTCATTCAAAGGATGAGAACATAAGTATTTAAACCCATTATGATGAACACCTAAATAAGTTCTCTAAATAAGATGCCTATTTAATTTTTGCTTTTAAATTGCCAATGATTTTCAATTTAATAGTTAAGAAATAAGTACATCAGCATTTTAGTTACTCGAAGAAAAATGAAATAACTTCAAACTTAGCATTTGACCAAAATCATCCCAACATAAAATGTAATGCTACAATACAAAAAACATATAGTACAACAAGTACTTTTCCTAAAGAGAAATGCTACGGTAAACCCATAAACACCCCATAAATCTGATTTATATGGATCTCCAAATCAATTGTGCATCCCACACTCTCCAACCAAACTTTATTTTCTTGTGCCACATCGGATTATGGGTAGTTTAAGGGAAGAAAATTGGGTGCGTATTATTCCTCAAAAAATTCGGGTCGAATTTGAAATCTATTTGCAAACACACAAATTCGATAATGCTTCTAAACCATTAGTACGAGCAAAAAAGGGCTTTTTGACAACAAAAAGTGTAGAATTATACATTTAAAACACAATTCCAGATATAACTATGTCCGAAACAGCTAGATATGTTTAAAACTCGTGTGCATCTAACAGTTCCAAACACGTTTATATCCAGAATTGTGTTTTAAATTAAGGTGTGTTTGTAACATTGCTATATGAAAAAAATAAATACCATTATTGAGATCAGCAACACAAACGTCTTGGAGCATAGCCGGATCTGCAGAAACAAAGTTGAAAATGGTGGCCATTAGCACCATGACGACCACCACGTAGAGTTTTCCAGGAGCAACCATGGCTAGAAGGTATGTTGTGTTTGTAAAAGGTGAAGCAAATTAGAGCTTGGAAAAAGGAAGAGCAATAACAAGAGGGAAAAGTTGTATTTGGATGGGAACAAGAGAGGTGCGGTGCCTTACTTATAGGCAGAGGTCATTAGAGAGAGAAAGTCTTTTAGTTAGAGAGAGAGAGGGGGGGCCCATAAGCCGCTGGCCCCACCAAGAACTGAAAAAACTAATTTTTCAAATATGTATGCATGCTGTACCTTTTTTTTTTTTTCCAAACGAAAATTCATAAAATACTTACGAAACAAAGTACCACATTAAGAGTATCAACATAATAAACATAGCGTGCAAGGAAGTAAAATAACTACTAAACCTAGTCTAAATCTTGCCTAATGTTTAGACTATCTTTGAGCACAAACTCTCTCATAGCAATGATTATTTCAATGAGGAATACCAGGTTCATATAATGTGCATGTTGTATTTACTTGGATTGCTCACGATGTACCATGGTTTGAATTTAAATAAAATTTAAGTCATGGTACTCGATTATAAGTGAATATGTCTTCGAATATTTGTGGAACGATTGGGAGTTTTACTAGAAAAGCCACGTTGCCTTTATATTATGTCTTTGTTCAAATATATATATATATATTTTTTCATTTGTTAGTTATGGGTTAAACTTTTATACATTATTGATTTGTCTCGACCGAAATCCAAATTTTTTCACCCAAAAATTTGGCGCAATACTGCCAAACCCGATTTTATAAAATAACATTGGGTTTCCTCTTTTCAACTCCTAGTTATGGGGGGCTGTCCTGTTCCACTTTCTCAAATAAGTACTTAAAAAATAAGAACATATTTCAAGCTTAAAAATAATGAACTTGCACAAATAAATTTTTTAATTCTTGTACAGTGTTTAGTAGATCTCATTGAAATCTATCAAATAAGATCCATATTGCATATTTTTTTTATTTTAGTAAGCCTACCATTTTTAAATTTGAAAATTACGAATAAATATTTACTCCCTCTGCCCCTTTTTAAATGTCCTGCTTCGTAACTCCAACTTTTAAAAAGACATCATCATTATACCTTTTTAGTATATCTCATTGAAATCTATCAAATAAGATCCATATTGCATATTTTTTTTATTTTAGTAAGCCTACCATTTTTAAATTTGAAAATTACGAATAAATATTTACTCCCTCTGCCCCTTTTTAAGTGTCCTGCTTCGTAACTCCAACTTTTAAAAAGACATCATCATTATACCTTTTTTTTTTTGCTCGGCAAAGGAAATTTTTTATTAAACTTGAAAGGGTACATCGAGTAAAAGGGAAGGGAGAAACAGAAAGTTCACCACAACCCCAAGGAAAAATAAAATTGAAGAAAAATTATATCAAAAGATACACCCAAGGGTACACCTAAATCGTGAGCCTATATCAATTTTTTTCTCCACTTTTCTTATTTACCCATCATCATTACACTTTTACTTACTAACTTTTCATAATGGAATTTACTTTTAGGGACAAAATAGACAATACACTAATTTTTACCTACTAACTTTATAAAATAGACACTTATTAAGGGATAGCCCAAAATAAAATACTTAATTCTAAATAAGGGATAGAGGAAGTATTTTTTAAGAATCAAAAGCGAAACGGGTCAGAGGCTCTTGGGATTGTATTTCAATTCTTCAGCATAGCTAGATGTTTATCTGCTGCTTCTTTGTCGTGATGGGATTGATTTCTGTACGTGTTTTGGACCTGTCAAAGTCGTGCATGTGATTCTTTCCAATTGTCCATGCGCTTAATTATCAAGTGGGAGTCCTTATGGCTTTGGCGTTTTGAACCTATATGTATGATGAGTGAAATTCTGCCTAGACTTTTCCAAAGGGTTCGATTTTCAAGTTTGTGGTTTAGGCTGCTCTGCCGGGATTGGATTTGGATTTTTGTGTAGAGGAGATGTTTTGGGCTCATTCAATCTCCATCGAATGTATTTTTTTTCTTTTCTTTCTTTCGTAGGCTTGTACGATATCTCATTCTCTATGGTTTGTATCTGGTCTCTCTTCTCAATATATCTATTGTTGAGTTCTAATAAAATTTTGATGCCTATCAAAAAAGAAAAAAGAAAAAAATCACGTGGCTTTTTTAGGGAAACTTAGCCTAACTGGTGACTACACATAAGCAATTAGACAAAGTTTTGGATACCCTCTTTGGGAAAGCAAGTAGTCATAACGATGACTTCTACTTTCTTCCGTTGGAGTATTTGATTTAAATTTGACTTTTTGACCGAAATTCAATTTTTTCATCTAAAAATTTGGCACAATAGTTCCAAACGCGAAATTTTTTAAATAAAGAGAAAAAATTCACGTGGCTTTTTCGTGGCTTTTTTTAAGAAAAATTATCCTAATTAGTGACTACACATAAACAATCGATTAGACAATGTTTTGGATACCCTCGTTGGGAAATCAAGCAGTCATAAGACTTCTACTCCTTTCGTTCCAATTTGGGAGTCCACCTTTCTTTTTTTGAGTGTTCCAAAATGAAGGCCTTATTTGACAAGTTAACACAAAAAATGGGTCCAACTATCCCTTTTTACCCTTATTTAAAAAGGGAAAAAAAGTTGTGTGTGTGTGAGAGAGAGAGAGAGAGTTGTATTCAATTTTGAATGCTTGAGCTGACTTTTAAAGCTGCCAACTTTGCCGCTAGAAAACAACCGATTTCCATTTCAAAACCTATTCCACAAATAAGAGGCAAAATTGAAAAGTTTAAAATATGTGCAAGTAATAATTACTCCCTTACAAAGTTGAAATTCCGAAGTGGGACTCTCAAATTATGGAGAGAGTATTTTCTTAGGTAGGATTATTTGACTAAAATTTGACTTTTTGATTAAAACTTGACTCTTTTTCCTCCGCGAGGATGTCTAGGGCATCGTTCCAATTAATATTTGAATATATGATCAAGTAATTGTGGGACGAACCTATGCGGACCCGTGGGGGCGTGTCCCCCAATTGATTTTTGTATAATGATGTTGATAAATTTTATATTTTTACTATACCAAAAAGTTCATGACAGCGTTTCACTAAAATTGTGCTTATTTTTATTTATTTGGATGTTTGTCAATCTATTTCCTAGAGTGCTAATTTTTCACAAAACTATTTTGTACAAACACACTTCTTTCTATTCATTAAGTTAAAGTTACGTATATAATCACCAATATGTTATTCTACCTCTTGAAGGTATAAATAACATAGTTGTTCCTCTCTCTCTCTCCAATAGCTTAAGCTTTTAGATGAGTTAGTGGTTAATAATCTAATATGATATCAGAGCATATAATAGATCATGTATTCGAATCTCGCCGCTTACCTAATGTTGATATTTACACGTGTTTAACCCGTTTATGAAGGAGAGCCGGGCTACACATGAGTGGGCGTGTTGAAGGTATAAAAAATAAAGTTGCCATTCTCTCTAATAGCAAGCTTTTAGATGAGTTGGTGATTAACAATTTAATACTACCGGCAAAAATTGTATCATTTAAGAAAGCATGGGGTTAGGTGTTCCCCCATTAATGCATATTTTAAATTCTATCCCCGAATTCAAAATAGCTAAGCTGTACGAGTAACCTCAAAGCGTGAATGTGTAATGAAAAATCTACACGTTTAGCCGCCCCTTTTAGTATTGAATATATGTGACTTTCAATTTGGGAGTACTCAAACCCCGGTAATCAAACACATTTAAAATTTGAATCTGGCTGTTCTTAAAACTCAAATTTTCCTTGTATTTATTGTTGAATTTCCGCATATGAAATTCATGTTTGGTGGCTGAAATTCATGAGGTTTGATTGCAGCCTGCATTGTTGACTTGGGGATGCAAAAGACTGAGCATAAAGATAAAGGCTCCATTAATGAAGAAGATATTCTTATGGGAATTCTCTTCTCTAGCATGGCTTGTTTTTTTTTTTTTTTTGATCCTTCTAGCATGGCTTGTTAACAGAGCTCAATATTTGCCTATAAATTGAGCTCCCAGTCTTTGTATCAACTAGGCCAGCTATGTAGAGATGAGAGAGAACGTAGTGAGTTGGAGAGAACTCCCTTTGAACTCCCTTGCAAAACTTGTCTCCATATTAGAATATTGCTCCGTTTCCTTTGTGGATGTACCCAAATGTACCCAATTTTGGAAAACTACAATTTGCCTATAAATTGAGCTCCCAGTCTTTGTATCAGCTAGGCCAGCAATGTAGAGATGAGAGAGAATGTAATGAGTTGGAGAGAGAACTCCCTTTGAACTCCCTTGCAAAACTTGTCTCCATATCAGAACATTGCTCTGTTTCCTCTGTGGATGAATCCAAATGTACCCAATTTTGGAGAACTATGTATATTCTATGTTTGTGTGTGTTTGGTTTTGATCCTTGGGGCGCAACATTTATTTCATACATAATCAATATCATCTAGTTGGTTGATCGTGGGTAATTCAAGAAGTAAACAAAGTTTGTTTCTACATTACCTTCCCATGGAGGAGGGTCATAATTTTGTTTTGATCTGAACGGAAAAGCTCATATGGGGTCCCAAAGTGGTCAAATTGTGCATTTTTGGCTGGTAAGGAAAGTTCCCAAGGCTGTCTATAATGTTTTGCTTAAACTATATATGTTGTAGTAGCTTTCTTTGTTTCATTTCCTTTTTAGCATTTTGCTGGATTCTCTCTCTAGCTCTCTCTTGCCTCTGCTTTTCTAATATTGAGTCCTCATTGGTTTGGTTTGGTCATTCTTTCCCTCTCGGTGTATCCTTTGTTCAGATCTAATAAATAAATGTTCTTGTCGATCTTCAAAATGAACCAAAACCTAATCTCCAATGATACTCTCTCAAGATTTAGTCTCACTAATTTCGGATATATGTGGAACGAAAGACTGCACGATACGTGATGGATTACGCGGGGCAAATATGCTATATATATAAACATTAATAAACTACTACTATCTTTATCTTTTGTATGTGATTGAAATTGACTTCTTCTTTTTTTTTAAGGAGTGTGTCTAGGGCTTCTTCATCCCAACTAATCTTTGAAATTAGATAGTTTCCCCAGGAGCTTAACCCTTACGAAGTTACGAGTAGCCTCAAAGGGATATTGAGAAATAGAAAATTTAACCACTGTGCCACTTTTTGAATATGTGATCACCTCCAATCTGGAACTGAAGCCCAAGTAACCAAACAGTTTTTGTGAGAACCCAAAAGTTGTCTCACATTGGGGACATTGGGAAAATGGATGTAATATATAAGGGTTCGCGACGAGTTCCTGTATATTCTGAACTTAACATTTTGAGCCACATGATTAGGCTAAGGGTAAGCAGGTCAGTTGGCATAGGTCGTTACAGTTTTAACTATGGCTATACTTCAAACTTAAAATTTTTTGTTATTTCTTTCATACCCATTGTCATCTACTTAATTGATCATGACTAAAGAAGTAAACAAAGTAAGTTTTCCAGATCACCTTGCATGGAAAGGCCCATATGGGGTCACAGTTTGGTGAAATTTTGCATTTGGGCTGGTAAGGGAGTTTTGTTGAAAATGATCCAAATTCTAATCTTCAAACTCCAAGTTATAAGTTATAATCTACTCGTCCTCCTCTCCCATCACCATTTGCTATTATGGTACGTTTGGTTGGATGGAATGGAATGTAAATATGAATGAAATTAAGAATGGAATAGAATTGAAGGAATTGAGAATAAAATAATCATTCTCATTCTCATGTTTTGTTGTGCTTAAAAATAGTCATTCTCATCTCCAATGGAATAGTGTGACAATAGCAATTTTTGAAGTGACAATAGTAATTTTGGAGTGGCAATAGCATTTTTTAGAGAGACAATAGTAATTTTTAGAGTGGCAATAGTAATTTTTGTGTGGCAATAGTGAATGTTGGAGTGACACTAGTAATTTTGGTGTTACAAAGAAATGAAATAACAATTCCTTTACTAAGGTGAATAGTGATTCCATTTGAAATCATAATTCCATTATTCAATAGTGAACCAAACATTGGAATAAATAAGTCATTGGAATAACTATTTCATTCCAACCTTGATTCCATCTAACTAAACATACCGTTATATTAGTTGCAGTTGTTATCAATTCCGTACAAAAGATTAATTTTCCCATGTGCTTGACAATGCAATTTTTTTTTTTAATTTTTGTTGTCAAATTACCAACTTCATTTCGAATCGTGTTTTACACTCGTATGTCAATGTAGATATTGGTTTGATGTAAATCATGAAGTGTTTTGGCACGAAATCGGACCTCTCAGGCCTCAGCATATCTCGCCTAATACGATGTCCATTGTCTGACGAAATTCAAGCTCGCAGTAAATCCTGTCCCGTGCTACGATGGTCCGGACGGTCGACGCCAAGATTGTTCAGTATTTAAGCAATTTTTAGGATTTTTCTCTGATTGTGACACATTTTTTTTCTTGTGAGAGACAAGAGAGAAACTTTGAGAGGTTTGAGCACGTGGTAAATTCATTGTCCGAAAAACTCACGGTAAATCCATTGCTTGGACGGCTTCCATTGTCTGACGAAATTTGAGCTCGCAGTAAAAAATTTCATTTGTAGCTGTTTGGGCATCCGATTCTTTCGTATAAGGAAATACCTGACTGCCTGTGGAGAGTAGCTGACCGCGTCGTTCTGTGTCAAAAATATATTTATAAAACTGAAAATTAACTACTACTCTGTAGAATAGTGGTCAAGTCCGAGTATCGTTCCAACGGAGACAATATTGCTGAGTTACGACAAATTCGATTAATTTTTAGATTAATTCGGGCAAAGGAAGTTTGGTTGTTTGAGTTTGGAAAATTTATTAAACTAAGAGAAATAATTAAATGAAAAATTTGTAACGATTGGAGAGAAAATCTAGGGTTCAAATCCACCTCGACCGCGTAACTCCAACATGCATAGGCAAGATTAATTATTCGAATCAGAAGGGATTATTACTAGGGCTTGCAAACCCTAGCAATAATCATCTAGAAAATAATTGAGTTGTTAAAAGGTATAGATTATCCCATAAAACGGACCGTCTCAAAAGTACGGTCTGGCCGCCTAACGACACGACCCGTCTTACGAGTATAATCTATCTCAGAACTCCAACTACAATCGATGAAAACCATTGTATAACTCGTATTTGAAAGCGCACTTACAAATACTCAATAGATTAAAATCATCAAAATGATTCCATTCAATTGAAACGGAAAGGGTTCTTAGTTATACAATCAATCCGAATAATAAACCTAAAATCCATACATAAAATAGAGTTATTTGGTGCGAAATTTCATCTTTCCCTAGACAAGGAATTTAGCCGGCCATGGAAGCTGGAGAATCGAATGATATTGGATTGATCTCCATGTTGTCTTTTTTCTGTCGCTGCCACGATGCCCACGGCCAATCTTTAATTCCCCGTTCAAGTTCCATCAAAAAAAGCTGCTGCTCAAGTCCGTGATTTTCATTGTAGAAATAGGGTTTTTAAGAATTAATTACATAAGAGCCCTCTGGACTTTGTGTAATTGTAGATCAACCATGCAACTTTAAGACAATCTACACTTAGAACCCAAACTTCTTTTAGATCTTCTTTTTATCCGATATTTTGGACAATGAGCTTGATCAACCTATAAACAAAATAAAAGTAAAATAAACATCCGATAACAAATATAAATGACTAACAAGTGTAGTTTGGAGGGCTAAAATATCAACATTTCGGCACTTATCAGTAGCCTTAGGAAACAAGCCGCATAAAATCTGAATTTTGTATGTCCTCTCTCTCTCTCTCTCTCTCATGTGTTTAGTTCGATTACATAACAGTATCACATCCGTTCTTCTATGTTTGTTATCGTTTCCGCACACTGAATTAGTCCACAAATCCAAAATTCAAAGTAATTTTTCTATAGCATGAACCATTGTTGTGGCAGGAGCATTCTACTTTTCAACCGCATTTTATATATGGTGGACAGGGGCAGTCCAAGCCTATTCGAATTTTTAATAAAATTATTTTGCTGATAAAAAAAAAAAAAAAACATGTTCGAGGCATAAGGTGAAATTGCAACCAAGGGCTTGTTTTATCTTTTTCCCAATATTTGGAAGTCTTTTACCTTCGCATCACTGGCACACTTTTTTTTATTTGGACTTTTTAACAATGTAATAATTGCTCTTATTCTGCATAGGCCTTTCGGCAATGAAGTTTTACTTGTGAAATTCTTGATTAGAACTTATTCTTCATATTTATTTATCCGTAGCTTAGCCAAAAAATAAAATATATTTATTTAGGTGTAGTAATGGATGGCCAGATAATTGCATGTGGTTAGTTGCAGAAATTTTTTCAACGTAGCAAATAACAAATGACCCACTTGTTTTGGATTCCTGGATCCACCATTGCCGGAGAGGGTGTGAGGGAGGAGAAGTCATTACACGAGTTAGCTTGTTTCCTTTCGTTTCTTCTTATATAATGTTTGGATCACAGTTTGGAATCCATCGATGACCAACAAAATATAGAAATTGGTACGTTTATAATTGTGACTGGTGTAATCAAGCATGTTACTGCTTAATTTTGTAGCAGAGATCGATCATAACACTGATTGTATTTGATTCCTTATAAGTGTCATCGATCCTAGCTGATTTTCTAGTCCTGAAAATAGAGAAATTTTGGAGCTATTTTATGCTGCAATCCGAGTGTGAAAATGCATGCAAGCAAACTCCAAATTAACATTGGTGCAGCTGAATTGTCATATTTGGGGTCATAATATATCTGGCCGTTTTAGTAACTAACAAACAGGGGACGTCGTCCTATAGAGCTTACTTTAAGGATTTGGAGAATACCAAATATCTATGTATCAAAACCTCTTATTATGCACAAAAATTTCTTACTACTTGTGAGCACCAATATTGTATCCGAAAAAGTTAAGAGATATGATATTGTTGTGTTTGTGTATTCTATGAATCTCTTATGTAACAAAATGCAGACAAATTTGACACCTAATTAAACACATACTCACACCGATAATACTCAAATCCATGAAACATACATGAAGGAATAAGGAGTGGTGCAACTTGCTTAGTGTGAGATCAAAAAACGAAAATGAAGTTGACTTTCACATCCAACCTTTTCCAAGTCAATAACTATAGAAACATGAAAAAAAAAAACCTTCTAGTGTCAATGTTCAAGTGGCTATTGTTCCTATATTATAGGCATTATAATTCCAAGTTGGGTGATACAAAACTATCATTGATACGTATTTAGATATTACTGTTATTTAAAACACTCATCTTATTTCTCGGTAAACAAAAGAATTGAAACCGAATGCATAGGTAAATGGACTCAAATACAACATTAATTCACTTTCTTATCCACTATTTCTGTTTGTGAAACCATGAATTCTTATTTCAATCGACAACAACAAGAAAAACAAGCCGATCAAAAAAACAACAAAAACAAGAAAACCAACAACATACCCACCCTATTCAATCAACAACAACAAGAAAACAAGCCGATCAAAAAAACAAGAAAACCAACAACATACCCACCCTAGATCACAAACCACCCTCTAGTGCTTTCATGCGAGCTTCGACTTGATTGCATCAACCTCCTTATATGATATCTGGAAAGCCTTACTCAACACACTATCCGGGACCGGGGGTGTGGCAGCAAACAACGTGGCAGGAATGCCCTGGACACCAGGATTCTGGCTGTTGAACGCAGCAATAGCAGCGGCCGGTTTTTTCCCATTATTAATTTGGAAGTGAACCAAACCCTTGGGGAAAGTAAATATTTCACCTTGTTTGATGGTTTTGGAAACAAGCACATTGGCTGTGGTAATGAACCCAACATCCAATTTTCCGTAGAGAACGAACAATATCTCGGTGCCGCGCGGGTGGGTGTGAGGCGGCCTAATGCCGCCGGGGGCATAGTCTATGCGGGCTATGGAGATACCTAGGGTGTTGAGGCCAGGAATTAGCATCACATTGGCTAGAACCACGTTTGAACGCAGCGTATTGTTGGTGGGCTGTGGCAATGCTAGACCGGCAAAGAAGAAATCTGAAGCGCTGAAGCTTGCCTTGCAGGCAAAACCGTTCATCTTCACAGCTGTGAATCAATAATGAGGTATACTATTAGGTACTGTTGTTATGTCAAATTAAATGAGAAATGAGAGCACAATATCGATGTACCCTTTGTGGAGTTCTCTAAATCTAATAAATTTTTTGTTGCCGATAAAAAAAAAATTTTTGAGAGCAGAATAATTACCCTAAAATGAAACAGATTTGTGAGGTTTGGACAGGCCTACATTTGTGAGCAAAAATTCAGAAAAAAGATTCCTTGTGGACAAAGAGAATACCATCAACCAATATACCAACAGAAAGTGAATGTAGTGGAGCTAACAAAGGTTTTGGGCGCACACATGATTTATACTTATTCCATACCAGTACTTAGTTATAATTTTAACTATTTTCAATATAATCAGTATGTTAGTCTCCTGTAACTTTAAAAATATTAGTATGTTAGTCTCTAATAACAATTTTTTTTTATCGGCAAAATAAAAGTTTTATTGAGAAAACTTGACAATAGGTATATCAAGTTGGATGAGGAGGGTATATTTTTTTTGAAACATCAAAAATAAATTTCATACGAGGAGGGTATATTTAACCAAATCATCCCAACATAAAGTGTATTACGCTACAATACAAAAACATATACTACAACAAATACTTTTTTCTGAAGTGAAATGCTGCGGTCTCATAATTTGGAACACATGAACATCTCATAAATCTGATTTATGTGGATCTCCAAATCAATTGTGGGTCCCATACTCTCCAACCAAAGTTCATTTCCTTGTGCCACGCTGGATTATGAGTACTTTAAAGGAATAAAATTATAGATGCGTAGTATTCAAAAATTCAGGTCGAATTCGAAACACTTTTCACAAACACACACAAATTCGATAATGTTGCTGAACTATTAGTATGAGCAAAAAAGGGAAACGGGTTTATGGCAACAAAAAGTCTGGGAATATACATTTAAAACATAATTTTGTATACATTTAAATTCGATGATGCTATATGGAAAAAATAAATACCATTATTGAGATCAGCAACACAGACGTCTTGAAGCATATCCGGATCTGCAGAAACAGAGTTGAAAATGGTGGCTATTACTAGCACCATAACGACCGCTACTGAGAGTTTTCCAGCAGCAGCAGCAACCATGGCTGGAAGGTGTATGGAAAATGTGTTGTGTTTCTAAAAGGTGAAGCAAATCAGATCTTGGAAAAAGCTAGAGGAGTAAACAAGAGAGAAAAGTCGGGATTTGGATACTGGGAACAAGAAAGATGGGGTACCTTACTTATAGGCAGAGGTCTTTAGAATATTTTCAGTCCTTTTCTGGACAGTGTCTTCTGACATTTATTTCCCTTTCCACAATTAAAAGTCGACTGATTTGACCAAGTTGCAATTAGATAAAAGAGATTAATTTGGTGTAATGCTGTCAAAAGTCGTCGTGCAAAATTTTCCTTGGGGAGATATGTTCCCCACTGGTATAATGCTGCCTGTCAAAAGTCAATGGAGAGATAAGTTGGAATTTTTCAGCGGATACCTGGCACCATGTGGTACACGAGCAGTACATCCCAGTCGTCCATTCCGGTTTTGGACGGGTTGGATTTGGAGAGAGAAAAAGAAGAGAAAGTGGTGGGATGATAGGAGAGAGAGAGTTTCAATCTAGACCGTTCAAAGTTGTTGGACTGCCCGGATGTGTTTGCTTAGGCGCCACGTGAGCGTGTTCACGTGGTACCCACCCGGCACCCAAAAATTTATCCTTCTCCACCCCCACTCTCCTCATACCCCTCAAACTCCTGTTTTTTGGGCCCATTCCGATTCATAACCATGACCCGAGTCATTCATCTCGTAAATTCTCGTAACTTCGGCAAAGTATATGTCTGAAAATAACCAGTTTGATTGAGAACGCTAGGATCTTGACGAAGTATCTTTATTTAAAACAGAGCAGTTTTCTTTAAAAATGTCAAGACATACAAACAAAGTAGCATCTATAGCCGTTCGATCGTATTTTCTGATAAGGTTATAGCCGTCAGATTGAATTAATTTTTTCTAATATATAAATCTACATTAATGCTAGAAAAGAAGTTACACGTTTCCCTGATAAGGAAATATACACCCTTTCCTTTTTCAATTGATTTTATTTTAATTTTATTCCCTTTAATGTTTAATTTATTTAAAGAGGGCTGATAACTCTTATGAAAATACTTTCTAATATAACCTCCTAACCTTATGACTAGTAAAATATTCTTTCAATTGATTACTTTTTGGTTGTTTTCTTAAAATTCTTGATTATCTTTTTGAACTTAAATCAACACAATAATTGATTTTCTTCTAAAGTTGATTTCCTAGCTAGCTTACATTCAATTCAATATTTGCTTTTAAGTTGTTTTCTTTAGATTGATTTCCCTACAGTCAAAAAGGAAACAACCCTTTTTCCTTTAATAATTAACATTCACATACGTGTTTCTTGGGGGAAAAAAAAAAACACCTATGTTTTCCTTAAATAATCTATGTTAAACTTAGGTTTTTCTTTTATAAGCATACAAACAATCCTTCTCATTCATCAGCCTCTTCTAGACAAGAGAAATTTGTTTTGCTTTCGTACCTTTATTGGAGAAAGAAAGAGTTACATAATCTATGCTAAACGCGAATAGACAAGATCTATGATTAAGGTAACTTATTTTTGTCACCATTTTACTTTACAAAATTCTTACTCATTTCGTTATTGTTTTTCGTATGTTTTCGTGTTGTTCATGTTCTTCATTCTTCAATTTGAAGAAGTAGGTATGTATCCATAAGTGATGAAGACAGTTCAATATAAACTTTTGGACTATGATCCTTCTGCAAAATACGACCTCCTATGGGGAACACTTTTTTTAGCTACATTTGTGTATGAATTTGACTCTATTAATATTTTGTAGCTTTTATGTCATATTTAAACTTGGATCCTATGAATGCAACATGTTATTGAGTTTAAATTTGTTGGCTCGAATTTATGTGATTTGGTCATCGCTATAAAAGACAAAAACTTTTTTTGATAAAAAAATATTTTGTGTTCAAAACGCGTTGCTTCATGCCTAAAGGCACGGGCAATCACTTGTACTCTTATAAATTTGACAGTAATACTATCTTAAACTCGAAATTAACAAAACAAAATACATATTGTTTATGTACTCATCGAATTTCAATCAAATCGATTTTTTGCTCAAGTTTTCTTCTGGCCGGATTCTATGAGATGACAGTTTCAACCATAGTTGTGGGCTATAGACGAGCTCACAAAATAGGAGTTTTGAGGAGTATGAAGAGATTGGATTTCGAGCTTAGTCACATAATGTGCTTGTGGGAGTGCAAATGCAAGTGAGTCTTGAAAACATCCTAGAGTACTATAATTCAAGAGAGTGAGAATTGAGAACGTATGCGAGCAAGTCCTAGATTTTATTGCCAAGGTATGGAGAGTAGCTGAACACTAATCAACGCGGGTGCACTGTACCATAGGTTTTGTCCTGACATGAATTCGTGGTCACCCACATAACTAGACCAAAAAAAAAAAATTGTAGATGGAGCCCCAAAGATTCTGAAAACCACACCAATTTTTCGATTCTAGTAATTTCTTTAATTATGTCCAGCTGGTTCTTAATTAATTCTGATTTGGCATCGGGACAACAAGCTGATTTCTTTTATTTTCGTACTAATTGACTTGGAATATTATCCTATCTGGTTGTACCTCTCGACTTCCAAATGGGAGGTTTAGGGTTCGAGTTTACGTCGAACCCTCTTTGGTTGTTAACCAACTAATTTTCTTCTAACTCTCTACTGATGTGCCCAATACTGGAAAAAATAAATAAATTATGTGTAGAATATTTCGATGTCATGTCCTTAATTTATATACAGCTAGTTGTCGAAGTTATAATGGTCTGGCTGTGAAGGAATTGTGATGTCCACAGTCAACCCTTTGCAAAGATAATAAGAAATAAAAGAGAGTCAACCCTTTGCAAGATTTGGAGATAATATTATTGGATGTCTTTCTTTTTGTTTTTTCCTGGGATTGGGGTTTGCACATGATAGTATTAGAACATAGGTGTTAACCTCGTTGGGATGTATGTTTCAAGTAATGATGCTTTCTTACTCCTTCCCTTGATCGATGTACCCTTTCGTGTTTTGAATAAATTTCTCTTTTGCCCAAAAAAAAAAAGATTTGGAGATAATAACACTGTGATCATGGGCAGCATTATGGAATCTTTTATTCTTTTGTTTAGCATTTTTTTTTTCGTCATCAATATTTTCCATAATTGAGGGTTGAGCAAAACTGGAGAAATGGAGATATAATGGTGGAAGATGTATACCAAAATAATAGTACTACTTGCACAATCCCTGGGAGCGGTCTTGGATAAATTAGAGGCACAAGGTGTGTGCGGTCTAAGTGATCGCAACCGTCGAATAAAATTTTTAATGGTTCGGATTTGTTTTGATATTCTCACAGGTAAGAAAATACTTTTTACAGGCAAGAATATCAACTGATCTGAACCATTAATTCTCAATATGAATGGTCCAGATTAGACTGCACGCACTTCTCAGCCGCATCCAAATTAGATATGTATTCAATAGTACTTGTTCGTTTTAAGGTCTCAAAATTTCTAAGCACGGTCTTCAATAAATTTTCTCTATCTATCTCTATCTACTCATGACTCTAAATATCCTTCTCAAAACCCAAACCGAACATGATTGTTTTTGTCCTAATTCTTTACGGGCTTGTTGGAAAGCACGGTCTTGGATTTGATTAGATTAATCGTGGCTCCACATGTTGGGTAGTCCTATGGTACACACCCCTTATTAGGGGGTGTACTGTATGCATCATGATTTTAAACCCTTGGATTTCAAAGTAAATAATCCGGACCACCCATTTATTAAATCAATTTATAAAATAAAAAAAGGGCTTAGCAGGTAACGGGTTGTTCTCTCCTTCTTGGCTTTCTCTCACTCTCCCTCATGTGTAAAATACTACAAATTATATAACATAACCATAATTGTTATGACAACACAAAAAATTGACACTTTCTTACCACAATGTGTCGTACCAAAAGAAATCGATCAAAAGATACTAGATACAAGACCAAAATATATCGTAGCACAATCAATAATTATTATACCCAAGCAAGATACATGTCTAAAATATCACAAATTAAATATTGTATAACTTAACATCCTAACAGTCCTGATCGATCATTTTAAAAATATACTCACTAACGACATTTAGACTGTATAGTCAATTTATAGTATTTGGTATGAAACATAGTTCTCTGTTGTAGTTGAATGTAATGTAGCCATGCGACTGTGACACAATAATGACGATCAAATCCGTTGAATTTTTTATGTTTGTTGATTAAGTCACCTACGTAAATTTTTGTTTCAATCAGGTTTAGAAAGCTCCATCATCAGCACGCAAATTGAATAATAGAATGACATTTTCCATCCAATTAAGTGTCTAGCTATAAGCCATCAACTTCATTCTTGGTACGAATGACCTAATTAATATTATGTAAAAGACAGATGATTTTAACAAAAAAAAAAAAAAAAACACCTTACGTGGGACTCAGATGATGCGTTATTATATTTTAATGTTGTATTGAAATTGAATGACAAGATTTGTTGAAGTATGAAACTTTAAGAACTAACTATGTAATTTATCCTAAAAAATAACAACATTCTTTTAAAAAACAATAAGAATGAAGGGTGTAAGACTTGAATCCCAGATCTTTTAGATAAATGTCCAAACTCCAACACTTTATCACTATGGTACACAATTGAGAATTTGTAATTCTAAATGCTATTAATTATATAATATTTTCTTCTATGCAGGAGCTTTATTTTCAGGCTAAAAATTTGAGAAGACAGAGACCTCAAATGCCTCCATCCTAGTGCTGGGTCTACACTTGTAGATCATATTATAGCCTATGTCATTGGTGTAAATCAATATGTCGACTATAATAAATTTTTTTGAAAGAAAGTATAATGACAATAAATTTACAAAATTATTTAGATTTTACTTCCACGACCTATTCCAAGGACCACCATTAAATTATGATTGGTATGCATAGGGTGAAGGTTTGACACCGATCCATGTGTCAAATATATAGTGCCAATTGTTAAGTACACGGCCCTGAATATTAATAAGATTGGGTATTAATATAATTAATTTCACCAATTACAAAAAGGAGAGTAATTTTCACACTCTATTTTTTGATATTCACACTTATTTTTTTGTACTCCATTTTAGTGTCGAAAGTGTGTGCATCGGAGACAGTAGGATAATTATTTTTTTAGTGACCTCTCATTTTTCCACGAAGGAATTTTGATTTTTTGAATTAAATTTTGTAAAGAAAGAATTTGATATAGACAATATTTTGAGAGAAAATTGTAGTTGTATTCAAAAATTTGGGTAAAGTACTTACTTTTTGGTGAATTTCTTGGAGGAAAATTTTGTGCAAGAACTTCATTTTTAGTTTAAATTATTAAGGTATTGTGTAGGGACAAATAAGAATTTGAAAAAATAGTATGGAGGGAATCAAAAATTAAGATAATATGGTGGAAATTTAAAATTTAAAAAAATAATGTGGCAGAAATTGAAAATAATTAGTGGTATTGTATTTTGCCAATTATAACTATCGTTTACTGAACATTCCGATTGAATTTTTTTTTATACGACACATTGTGGGTATGAAAACACCAATCTATAGTGTCGTCATAACAAATTTGATTATATTACTGAATTTGTGGTATGATATTTTGTTGATTATAACTATCGTTAATTGAACATTCTGATTGAATTTTTTTATACGACACGTTATGGGTATGAAAATGTCAATTTATGGTGTTGTCATAACAAATTTGGTTATATTATTGAATTTGCGGTATGGTATTTTGCTAATAATAACTGTCGTTAACTGAGCATTTCAATTGAATTTTTTTTATACGACACGTTGTGGGTATGAAAACACCAATTTATGGTGTTGTCAAAATAAATTTGGTTATATTACTGAATTTGTGGTATGATATTTTGTTGATTATAACTATTGTTAATTGAACATTCTAATTGAATTTTTTTATACGACACGTTATGGGTATGAAAACATCAATTTATGGTATTGTCATAACAAATTTGATTATATTACTGAATTTGGTGTATTTTAGACATGTGTTATTACGGAATATTTTAATTAATTTTCTTTGGTACGACACATTGTGGTAAGAAAACGTCAATTTATGGTATTTACCGTCATACAAACTACCGGAGTCCAGCCGAGTCGGCCTCTCCCAGATGTAGAGACCAACGATAGAAAACAAGCCTACGGCAGTGAAGGCTAAAGTAGTCAGGGCTTAAGGGCCAACCACCACCAACACCATCAGCAACCCAAACAATCCCTTTCCATCTCACGATATTCAATAGCAGCAACATCAAACCAGAAACGATGAACTGCTAGCCCCTTACCCGAATGAGAGCTCGGACTTCGGCACACAAAGACAACCAAGAGCAACTCATCCATGGGGACCACAACCACCTCACCACCACTGGAAGGAAACCGAACCGATCAGACCGCCATATTCGCCAATCTTTTTTGAAAAAGAACCTGCCAAAAAAGATATTAGAAAGCAGCTAACTACACCTCTACCTCCACCACACCACCGCTCGCCGCCTCCACCCAACCAAACTGGATCAAAACACCACCACCCTGCCGCCCACAACCTCTAACCGTCCGAAACACCCAACGCCGCTAGGCCTCCAGAGGTAGCCAAGGAAACCTCTGGCCGGTGATGGAGTGCACCACACACAGCCACCACACCCTCCTCCTCCGCAGAGGAGGGCAATGCTCGAGAAAGAGAGGGAAAAACAGAGGGAGGTCTCTATCAGGAGAGGAGAGAGAGAGAGAGAGAGCAGGAGAGGATTAAGGAGGAAACAGGAGCCCAGGGGAGGAGGGGGGAAGGCGGGCGGCAGCGCCTAAAAGGAAACCCTAGCAGAGGAGAAGTTTAGGGAGACAGAGAGAGTTAGGGGAGAAGGACTCTTTTTGTTTTGTTTGTTCGTTCTTTGAATGGGATTGTACGTTTAGTGTCTGCATTTTTTGGACCTCACCCCGAGTTTATTGTGATTATTGGAATCGTTCATGTTATAGAGTTGGTTGAGTACTTCAACTCTATGAAAAATAATCTTGACCGGAAAAAAAAAGAAAAAAAAAAGATCGATAGGTACTTAATTATCTTAAACAAATGTTTCCAATTCAGTGAGTTACGTATGTTATATTTCAAGATAAATGTGTTCAATAATTATGTCGATGACTCGATTGGATGTGGAAGACGTGATTATTTACAAGGCTCAAGTTTTTCACGAGTTGTAATAAAATGAAGAGATCCGATCATCAAAGTGGATCCAAGATGAGGCCCAAAATGCTGAAATTGAACAGTTATCGGTTTTCTTGTGCTTGTTGGAAGAGAGTGCCGAGATGAAATTGGATTGGAGAATGGTGGTTCATACCTCTAGATTTGGGGTTAAAATTGACAGTCGAAAATAACTAATCATGAGAAGTATAGGATCCATAACACTAGATCAATGAAACTGTCCATGAAAGAAACCAGATGGTCCAGATTCACTTCTTGATTCTCTCTCTCTTGCCTTTTCAGCATTTCCCTGGATTCTCTCTCTCTTGCCTCTGCTTTTCTAATGTGGGAACTGGAAGTGTTCTCCTCAGCTTTGGAAATGGTTTGGAGTAACTTGTGTCCTCCTAAGGTGGAAGTGTTGTTCTTGTCAGTCCTTCGTTATAGAGGGATTTTGAATCTTATTAATCCTGGAGATGTGCCTTGTCCCTCTATGCCATATCGAGGAGGAAACACCAAATCACTTATTGTTGCATTGCCCTTTACTTGGTATGTCTGGACTCCAATACTAAACTGGTGGGATAGCTTGCCCTGCTTCCATTTTGGATCTTGCAAAATGGTGGGTTTTTTTATCAGCAACAAGAATTTTATTAATCATTGAAACAAAGTTACAATGATTAAAAGGATCCAAAGTGAATGACATCACTCTGAGGAAAAACTGACATCCCAACTAAGTTGGCAGCCCAGCCCTCGACAATCATTTGCCACTAAGGACCCAAAAGTTGGTGAAAAACCAACCGAGCAAACAAAACAAGAAAATAAAGAAAATACAGATACAGGCTAGCTAGTAGGCTACTGAACTATCAGGAGATAATCAAGCTCTCTCCTCCCCTATAACTTCCTTCCACCTGACTCAGATTTTTACTCTTCTTAATCCATCCAAAATGGTGGTTTTCAACAGTTTCAGAAACTTGGAGAAATCATGTTGGGAGGGTATGTTTCTTAATTTGCAGTGATTTGGTCAATTTGGTTAGCTCGCAATGATGTTATCTTCAACAACAAGGTGCTCGAGAAGTCAGAAGTGGTGGAATTAATTAGAACTAAGATGGCATTCTGGATCAAAGGGAAGTTTAACTTGAATGAATACTAAATTGAAGACTTCAAAAGGTGCTTATCAGGAATTAGAAAGAGTAAGGTTTAGATCCATTTATCTTTCTGTTTGGCTCTTCTTTTAATCCAATGCTCTATTGGATTTTTTTTTTTTTTTTTTTTTTTGGGGGGGGGGGGGGGGGGGGGGGTGTTTTTAAGTTTAGCACATGATCTCCTTCGCCTTTTGGTTTCAATTGTTTTTGGCATCTTTGTTCTAAGCATGATGCTTCTTCAACGTTCTCGATGTACCCTTTCGAATATTAACAGAAATAAAATTTCTTTGCCGATCAAAATAGAGAAGGATTAGGATTATAAACCTACAATGGAATGTGTCTTCAGATTCAGATTGATGCTTTGTTGATATACTAATTCTGTAGCAGAGATCATCATATATAGTAAATCCACCTATTGTAAGCATCAAAAGTTGCAGTTGATTCCTTAAGGGTCATCCTAGTTGATTTTCTACTCCTGAAAATAGAGAAATTTTGGAGCTATTTTATGCTACATTAATCCAGCTTTTCACAATTCACTAACGTATGACCCGTTGGTTAGCATTTTGGAGGGGTATGGAGATTTTATTTTGAACTGCAAAGAATAAATTTTATTAAGAAGGAAGAGGTGATACAGGAAATAAGGGAAAAGAAAAGGAAAAACGGCATCATCACAATGCCAAGGATACATCCCAACAAGGTTGGCACCTATCCCCGCGACAATCATGTGCCAAGAACCCCAAGCGAGTTGATAAGGAATCAACCAACCCAATAGAGATGGGCCTAACAATCAATACAGAGTACATAATCAGAAATACAACCACGAAACAACAAATGCCTGGATATTTTAGGAGGGGAGGTAATTATTAGAGGTCGCAAATGAGCAGGTTTGGGCGGGTTATGGGTTGAATATGGGTGGGTCGAATACGGGTCAATAGTAGAAGGAATGAGATGGGTTGTGTCAAAATGGGTCAAGTCATACCCAAACCCAACCCAACCCGTTTTCCCTTTTCTCCCCATCATACATATGACTCTCAGCTCTTGAAATTACTCGACTAAATAACTATTTAATTTGCAATTATTACCATTCTTGAACTGAAATTTAGAACTACAACCAGGATACCCCTGATAGGTTTTTTTTTTTTTCCATGCTTGGTTCCTCAGAAAGCAATAGAAAAGGAGAGAGAATATAGAAAAAGATAAATAATTGCCTTATATTCTTCCACTTGCTCCATTCTTCAAAACAAAATTTCAAAATTTTTGAAACAAAACCTTTATAAACATTTTTTTTTTTTAGTGAGTATCAACTAGGTCTGTCTTAGTGAGAAGAGGGATTCTTAATATTGAACTTGGTTTCTGTCCTATATGCAACACTGAGGAGGAGACACCTAATCATCTTCTTATCTTATGTAATGAGGCTAGGAGGGTATGGAATGAAATGATGATCTGGCGGCATATTGTTTGGGTATGTCCTGCAACTTTGAAAGACCTCTTTCTGTTTTGGGATAGTTTTGTTTTTAAAAACATGGAAAAATCTTGCTGGCAAGTCACTTTCTTCGCAGTTGTTTGCACTATATGGCTATGTAGGAATGATACAGTGTTAAATAACAAAGCATGAGAAGTGGAAGACATTGTGGACTTGGTTAAAACTAGAGTGGCACTATGGATAAAAGGCAAATTTAATCTACATGAATATTCTGTGGAAGATTTCAAGTGGAATCTGGATGGAATCAGGAAAGTGAAGGTGTAATCGGTTCTCTCAGGGCTTCTTATGGGCCGTTGTGGGGTCTTGGGGTTAGGTCTGGTCTAGGCTGTTTTGGTGTCTTGGGGTTGGGCTTTTGGTCTTTTTTCTTGTCTTTTGGGTTTGGTCTTTCCTTGTCTGGGGTGTTATCTTTGTGGTGTTGGTGTGTTTGGTTGTTTTGCTTTTGGTTTGCTGGGTAGGTTCTTAATTAGGTCGTTTTGGGGGTTGGGTGTTGTTTGTCTGGTTTTGGTTTGGTTAGCCTTGTTGGGTGTAGGTCTAGGTTTTTTTGTCCCCTTTGATGTGTCTGTTCTCTGTTTTTTCGTTGAGTCTGTTTGGTTTTAGTCTTTTCTTTCTTTTAGAGTCTGGGGACAGAATGGTGTCTTGGTGCTCTCTCCCTGATTCAACTCCATTTTTTGGAGGGCTAAGAGTTCCAATCCCGGCTTTACTTGCTTGAGCTTCTGATATTCTAAAGGCTAAGAAGCTGTACAAGAAGGTGAGATCTTTGGAATCATTGATAGATTGTTATACTTCCTCTTGTCAACTCCTAAGTCTTTGGAGGGCTAAGAGGATGCTTGAGAGCTAATTTTTTTTTTTTTTGGAAAAGAAGTCATGATGCTGTGTTTTTGAAAATTCCAATACTCCTTCAAGCTTTGGAGGACCAAGAGTACAAGATCGGGCCCTTTGGGCGTTTTGCGGATCAAAAAAAAAAAAGAGAGTACAAGATCAGGATGCTATCTGGAAATCCATAATCCATTACTCTTTCAACTCCTCAATTTTGGAGGGCTAAGAGTATAGATCAGTGGATCCTTGTCTCTTCTTTCAACTCCCAACTCCGGGGAGGGCTAAGAGACCAATTGGAGGTGTAGCCAACACTGAGGGGCTGGTTATTGATGCATTGGATTATGCCTATTTCTGATTCAACCACTGTTTTCTTTTGTTGATGCTGGATCTGAACTAAATGATGAACTGAAATAGTGCTGGAACTAGCTGGAAATCTATTTGTACTGTTGAGATTCACTATCTAATGGGATTGCTACTGCAGTTTTGGTACTAATGGAGCTGAGCTGAAGGATGATCTGAATATATATCGATTTCTTGATACTCATTCCTGGTGGGATAAATGGTGGAACTTTTGCTACTCTACGGAGTTTCGCAGCTCTTTCAACACCAATGATTTGGAGGGCTAAGAGCTGTAACCACAAGCTTCTCAGGTGGACACCGTGTTATATCTGATCCAAATGTTTGAAGATGTCTACGGATGCCAAAGGATTTCAATCTGCTGATATTTGGTGACTTCCCTTAATGTTAAGGACTTTTGCAAGATGATACCATTGGTTGTTGGATGATCGTGATGAAGTATGGCGTCCCTCAATGCCAACACAACTGATATTGGGATGATGGTTGGAAGGCCTTTGTTCTGGGGCTTATTCAATTATCATTGAATGTATCTTTTCGTTTTTTTCTTCTCTCTTTCCTGGGTCTTTTATGGACTTGAATTTTTGAAGTGTATAATCGACCTTCACTCGATGTATCCTTTGTCGAATTTCTTAATAAAATCTTGTTGCTTATCCAAAAAAAAAAAAATTTTTTTGAACGTCAATTTTTTTTTTTTATTGATATGAAAATGGGATTACAGAAGGGGAAGAGGGATAGCATCACAACGCAAAGGCAACATCCCAACTATGTTGGCACCCTACCCAGCAACAATCATATGCTGGTCTGCTCAGATTTGATTAGAGTTCAACTCAAACAAGGAAAAACAGTACAAACCAAATGGATACAAGTTCCGAAATCACTGCCCTACGCAGAGGAGGGAGCATATGCCCAAACATGAGAAAAATGAATTCAACTTTGAGAGGAGATCTTAGAGCTCCACAAGACGAAATCCAGAGATCATGAGATGAGATAGTTTAGAGCTCTATCCAAGGCACTGCCGGAATTTAGTGCAACAAAACCAAACAGAGATTATCCAGCCACAGTACAGCAAGCAAATCTGATATGAGAACTCCACCTAAGAGTCCCACCATGAGAGAAGATCTTGAAGGCTTGACGGACACCAGTGGGATAAACAAAGGAACCAGACTAAGAGGCAACACCGAGTGATCAGCAGGTATCCGAGGAAGTTGCAATTTTATCTATTCGAGAGCATTCCAAAAGTAAAAACTTTCTCCCTCCCAAGACAGTAAATGCCACCGATTATTGTAGTAGACACTTGGATTGGGGGAGAGAGATTAGCCAGCAAGTCTTCTTAAGCATCAAAGGCCAGCAAGCCCCATCATATGCCCCTTCATCAGCGATTGAAAGGGAACGCGAAATAAGGGGACACAAGCATCAAAAGCAGATTAGCTCCATCATATTCCTCAGCCAAAGAGAAAGAGCTTACCCAAGGAGGTACCCACAAGAAAAAGAGGAGAAGCAAAACACACCCACCCAGAAAATCTCCCACACCACCACACACACACACACACACATCAGCTCAACCAGAATTCACAATGGATTGTAGTCTGAACATGATATCCTCCATTGAGTACGCACATCCATCATTTTTTGCTGTCACCCAGAAAGCCACCCTTGCTTTGATGAGTTCAACAGTTTCCAACCAATTCACCCCCTTATTATCAAACACCAGCTGGTTTCTGGAGTTCCAAACAGTCCAAATTACAGCAAAAGGTATTGAGTCCCATATAACCTTATGTTTTCTCTTCACACCCTTCCACCAATGTAATAAGGCTGTAAAAGATGCAGGAGGTACCCATTGAATACCCCCACCATAGTAAAATTTCTAACCAGATATTCCAGACAGGATGACAAAAAAGTAGATGATCCAAAGTTTCCAGCTCCACATTACAAAATTTACAGTTGGCATTTTCAACTCCCTGAATAATCCCGATTCTCCATAAGAATTCAGAGGTTTTAACTCTTCCCAAATAAGCTAACCAGCCAAAGCATTGCACACGAGGGAGTGCCACATTCTTCCAGATAAGGTCAAAGGTATCATCTTGATTGACATGAGATGAAGCAGCTAAATTGTAAATAGATTTCACAGAAAAAATACCTGAGTTGCTCCCCTGCCAAGCCAGCTTATCAGGTGTGTTTGTTGATGTAGTTACCCCAGATTCGTTGAGAAGATTGATGAGCTCATTTAACTGCTCTCTTTCCCAGTCATGCATGCACCCTTCTTCTGAAATTGAAATCCCACTGTTGTAATTCTGCTTTCCTTGCCAGTACTTCACAAAGCCTTTCATCCTTGTTATTTAGAATACAAAAAAGAGAGGGAAATGCTAGGGCCAAATGTGGAGTTGCCCAACCACATATCTTTCCAAAACAGAATTGATTTGCCATCTCCCACTTTCAATCTGACATTATCCTTATAAGCATCGTCCATTTGAGATTGTCTGACTTGGATTTGCATGATATCTCTCCAAATGCTATAGACTTTTCTGTTTAATTCCATTTTTGGTATCTAGCCCGTCTCCTCTAGCTTGTATTTGGAATTAATTACTTCTCTCCAAAGGGCTTCTTTCTCCATGCCAAATCTCCCACCATTTCATCTATAATGCTTCATTCAATAGTCTGATATTTCTGATGCCAAGTCCACCACAACTTTTATCTTGTGTTAATTTGGACCATGCCACCAAGTGAATTTTCCTTTTCAAATCTGTCCCACCCCATAGAAATCTCGCTTGAATTGATTCAATGGTTTTTATCACACCTTCGGGCATATGGAACAAAGACATATAATAGAGAGGAAGGCTCAGAATAATAGATTTAAGCAACACTAGTTTTCCCCCAAAAGATAAGTATCTTCTTTTCCAAGATGGCAATCTTGATCTAATTTTCTCGATAACATGCTTCCATGATGATTTTAATCTTGGGTTTACCCCCAGAGGCAAACCCAGATACTTGATGGGCAGATTCTGAGCATCACAGTCCAGAACATTGGCAAAAGGCTGAATTTCATCCACATCTAAACCACCACCACACATCATAGTTTTGTGATAATTAATCTTAAGACCAGACATCTCCTTAAATTGTTTCAATAGATTACCTAAGATTAATTGTCACCTCCTCCATTACTGGGTGGCAGAATACCAGGGTGTCATCAGCAAATTGCAAAAGAGTTATAAACATGATAAACAAGTACAGTGCTACTCTGCTATTCAAAAAAAAAAACAAAAACAAAAACAAACAAAACAGTAATTCCGTGCAGAAAAACTACTATAGCATAAGTTTACTTATTTTGGTCTTGTATTTTTGCAACTAAAACAGAGTATTACTCCCTCTGTCCTAAATTGTTGGACCCTTACAGAAAGACCTATTTTGAGATTAAAAAATAAAATACGTTCGGGTATGATTTTTTGAATTTCTTTACACCATATTAAAGAGCTCATGAAGTACTTTAATTCGGTGTAAAGAAATTTTAAAAATGATGCTCGAAAGTACTTTATTTTTCAATCCAAAAATTGCATGACTTTTCATAGGGAGGAGGCAATTTGGGACAGAGGAAGTAGTATAGAATAGATGAATTTGAGTCGGACCTTCAAATTAATAATTCAGTTTTGATGGAACTTTCCCTCTCAATTTCTGCACGTACGCTTTTAGAGCGGTAGCAAAAAAGTATTCAACGGCTCGAATTATCCATGCGGGGCCCACCGTTGGTACGCACAGTCGGTCTACCCCGTCGGTTTCATTAGTTTTTTCGTTCAGCAAAATGTAGACGTAAAAATGATAATAAAATTGTTTGGAAGCTGTTTCGTTTTTTTTTTTAATTTCTCGACTTTTTTTGTTATGGCTGTGCTAGTTCCAGTAAAAATGGTAGAAATCTCACGACCTCCCCGTATTCTACCCTTCTTCTAGTTCCAGTACTCTCAAGCAGTGAGTTGGGATGGTCTGGGTTTTTTAATCCCAACCCATATTGACACCTATTTTTAACCCACCTAAACCCATATAAATATGGGTTGAACCCATATCAATCCATTATACAATATAGACGGGTTGGGTTAGGTTATAAGTGGACGGATTTGGGCGGATTAAAAAATATGGGTTGGAATTGCCACCTCAAGTAATTATATAGGAGTGACTACTTACATATTGTTTGTTTGGGGAAAGGTATATCGATGGAGATATAATGACGATTTTCATAAATACTGGTTGCAATTTCATAATTAATAATGACATTATCGTAAATAATCTCACAGATGGCTGAATGTATTTGGAGACAAAAATCCAGGATTAACTGGCTGAAGCTAAGGGACAGAAATACAAATTTTTTTCATATCACAGCAAACAACAGATTCAGGAAAAACTGATAAGCTCTGTGAAGATGAATGGGAAAATATTGGAAGAGCCAGACCTAATCAGAAATGCAACAGTGGACCACTTTAATTCCTGCTTCAGAGAAGAGTGTATGGAAAGAGCAACATTGGGTGGAAGGTTCAAAAGGAAGCTATCTCTAGAACAAGCTCAGGGTCTTGAAAAAAAATTTGATGAAGAAGAAATAGAAGCTGCTGTCAAAGATTGTAATAGTTTGAAAGCCCCTAGACCTGATGGTTTTAATTTCTCTTTTGTCAAAAAGGCTTGGAGTATAATGAAACAAGACATTATGACTTTCTTTGCAGAGTTTTATGAGCATGCAAACCAAACAAGAGGTATCAATTGCACATTTATAACCTTGATTCCCAAAGTTGATGGAGCTGCTACTTTTAACGAATACCGATCCAGAAGTATGGTTGGTTGTGTCTATAAAATTCTTGCAAAGGTACTTGCTAATAGATTGAGAAAGGTATTACCGTCAATGATTGGTGAGGCATAAGCAGCTTTTATTGGAGGAAAACAGATTCTTGATGGGGTTTTGATAGCAAATGAGGTGATTGATTTTTGGAAACAGAGAAGCAAGGGAGGTCTGAATGTCTGATTCTGAAAATTGACTTTGAAAAGGCATACGACTGTGTGAACTGGAACTAGCTTCCTAATAGATCTACTGTCCAAACTTGGTTGCGGGAATAGATGGTGCCAATGGATCAAGAAATGTATCTCCTCAACATCATTATCTATTCTCATAAATGGATCTCCTACAGATGAAATCCTACAAAGAGGACTTAGACAGGGAGATCCTCTATCTCCATTCTTATTCAATGTGGTTGTGGAGGCTTTGAATATTATGATGGAAAAAGCTAAAGAAGAAGGTTTGATCAAAGGAATCCAAGTTGGTAATGGGGTAAATATCTCTCACTTACAATTTGCTAATGATACTATATTCTTTTGCAACAATGATCTAGAAGAAATTTCGTATCTTAAGATATTTCCAAGACATGTAAGGCCTCAAGATTAATTTTTCTAAGAGCATGCTCTGTGGGATTGGTATTCCTGATAAGAAAGTGCAAGACCTAGCTCTTATAATAGGATGCAACAGTGGGAAGCTCCCAATGAAATACCTGGGCATACCTTTGGGGGCTAATCCAAGAAAGATCTAAACTTGGGCTCTTGTCATAGAGAAAGTAGAGAAAGCTCTCAAACCTTGGAAGAGCAGGTCATATCTCAATGGGTTGGTCATATCTCAATGGGTGGTAAGCTGACTCTAGTTAACTCTAATATGTCTAGCTTACCTATCTATTATATATCCTTGTTCAGAATGCCAGCAGCAGTGGCCAACAAAATTGAGAAAATCTAGAGAGAGTTTCTATGGGGAGATACTGAGGAGAGGAGGAAACTTCACTTGATAGGTTGGGAAACACTGACAAAGAATAAGAAGTATGGTGGTCTTGGCATCAAGAGGCTTGGAACAAAACATTGCTCTTCTTGTTAAGTGGTGGTGGAGGTTTAACAAAGAAAAAGATGCTTTATGGGTCAAAGCGGTATCAAGCAAGTATGATTTGTGAGGAGGAGCTTGGCTTCCTCATCTTCCAAACAGAAGGAAAGCTTCCAATATATGAAAAGGTATTTGCTCAGTGAGTAATATGTGTGCTGATATGGGTGAATGTGTTTTATGTTCAAGGTCAATTCTGGTACTTCTATTAGGTTTTGGAAACATAAGTGGCTAGGGGAGGAGTTATTGCAAAATGTATTCCCAGGGTTATTTATGCTATCCACCCAAAAAGATGCAATGATTGCTGATATGATGGACAATGAAGATCAAGGTCAATGGAAGTTTCAGTTTACAAGGGGAGGTGGATCAACTCAATATCTTGGGTCAACTTTTAAGTGTTGTTCAACTGCAGGATTGTCAGGAGAACTGCCTCCAATGGAAATGGATCAAGGACTTATCTTTTCCAGTTAATTAAGTCAACATATTTTAAATGGGAAGACCAAAGATCCACTGAGGATAGGGAGTTGTTGGCAGTTTAAAAAAATATTTGCCCCCCAAAGGTTGAGCTTTTAGCATGGATGGCCATTCAAGGGTGAATAGCTTCCAAGTCAATTCTGGTGAGTAAATGTATCCTAAATAGCAACCTTGGTGTATGCCCTTTCTGCAATTCGGCTGAGGAAGCACCTAATCACTTGTTTTTGCTATGTGAGGTGGCTAGAAGGGTATGGGATAATGTAATTACTTGGTGGAATGGTTTGGGTATGCCCTCCTAATATGAAAACTCTTCTTGCTTTTTGGGACAGCTTCAAGTTTAATACAGTAATTTGGAGAAGCTTTGCTGGCAGGCTTCCTTTTATTCTGGGATATGGACAATATGGACACGCAGAAATGAACTAGTTTTCAAGAACAAAATATGGGAAGTGGAGGAAATTTCTACCTTGGTTAAAACGAGAATGGCGATTTGGATCAAAGGCAAGTACAATATCACAGATTACTCTATTGAAGATTTCAAATGGAATCTAGCTGGGATAAGGACACTGAAGTTTTAATTGTGGGTTTTCTCTGGTCCTTGCCTTTGGGTTGTTTGGTCGTTGTGTTTGTGGGTTTCTTCTCTGGTTTTTGTCTTGGTTTGTGGTTTTTCTTGTCTCAGTCCTTTTTGTGTCAACTGTGTCTCTGTCCTTTGATCTGTTTTTAGTGTCTTGGGTCTGGTCCGGGAGTTTTTGGTGTCTTGGGATATCTCATTTCTGTGTCTGATGTGTCTTTTCTTTTGTCTTTTTTGTGTTTTGATTTTGTGTCTAGTCCTGTAGCCTTTCAACTCCTATCTTTTGGAGGGCTAAGAGTAGTTCAAGATCATTGCTAGATTGCTGTTGCTGAGTCCAAGGCTTACTTAACCTCTTTTAACCCCAATGATTAGGGGCTAAGAGACAGTCATTGAATGATTTTTCCTCTTTCCAACTCCAAGTCTTGGGAGGCTAAGAGGATTAAGGGTATATTTTGTCTACATTTCGGAAGCTAATAGATGATTCTTGGAGGGTGCTGGCAAGCCTTGTTTACTGCTGCATTTTCTTGATGTATTCCTGCTCATGAATTATATGCGGTATGGGTACAATTTCATTTTCTCTAATCAACCCCATTGATTGGAGGGCTAAGAGACTGCCTCTTGTCTTCTCCTTTTTCCATCTCCAAGACATGGGGGGCTAAGAGGGCTGTTTTGGTTGATTGGAAAGATTTAAAAATTGATTGGAATTGATAGTTCTTCTATTTGAGCCTGCTGCGGAGTTCTGTTTCTGTTGAAACTGCTGCTTCTAAACTGAGGTTGCTGCTGAGTTTCACTGTAGATGATGTTTTTGTTTAAAGTCTATCTGAGAGGGTTCTTCAATGATGATTATCCACTGGAATCATGTTGGAGTCTATGCGGTCATTACCTATTCTCTACTATTGAAGTTACTGTTTGCATTTTGATCCTCTTAAAGGTTTTTTCTATTCTGGGAGATCTTGGGTGCAAGCTGATGCTGTTTTGTGTCCTATCCAATCCCCTGGGCCTTAGTGATCAATGTTTCATTTGAGAGTTATTTTCTAGAGCCAGTCATTGGCATAGCTTTTTGTTTTTCTTAGCGGTTGGATGACTCCACCTCTGCTTGTGGATTCATTCAATTCCGTGTTGGATGTATCCTTTTCCTTTTTCGTTTTCTTTTGGCCGGCTCTATGTTGCAAGTTTCTCCCTTGAATATAGAGTTTGGTCGCCTCGATGTACCTTTTGTTGAGTCTTAATAAAATCTTGTTGCCTATCGGAAAAAAAAAATATCGGATATAGAGGGTCCAAAATTTCGAAAAGGAGGAAGACTGGCCATAAATAGTTTTGGGGGATAACTTTCGTCCAGGGTTATTACACCCAAGTGTGAAAATGCATGCAAGCAAACTCCAAATATTGGTGCAACGCGCAGAATTGTCATGTTTGGGGTCATACTATGTCTGGTCGTTTTGATGACTAACAAATAGGGTGCAAGGAATTGTACTGTGAGGATGCTTCATGAAGTACTATCTGTATAGGACACTTGACACTTTTTGGAGGGTATGAGATAGGAGGCGAGTCTTTGGAGATCGATTACCACATATCTATGTATCAAAACCTCGTATAATTGTCGGAGTGAGGGAGTGATCTTTTGTGCATTCTATCATAGCAAAATGCAGACAAATCTAATATCTAAACACACACTCATGCCGATACAATGCAAATCCATGAAACATAGATGAAGGACGGTGAATGTTGCAACTTGCTTAGTGTGAGATAAAAAAACGAAAATGAAGTTGACATTCACATCTTACCATTTAAAAACTTCTATTGTCAAAATTCAAGTGGCATATTGTGAAATAAAAAGTTGGGTGATACACTCTATCATTGATACGTATTTAGATACAACTGTTATATAAAACACTCGTCTTATTTTTTGGTAAACAAAAGAAATGAAACTGAATACATTGGTAAATGGACTTAAATACAACATTGATTCACTTTCCGACCCAATATTTCTTTTGCGTGAAACCATGAATCATTATTTCAATCAACAACAAGAAGAAAAAAAAGAAGAAAACCAACAACATTCGTACCCACCCTAGATCACAAAGCACCTTCTAGGGCTATCCTGCAAGTTTTGACTTGATTGCATCAACCTCCTGATTTGATATCTGGAAAGCCTTACTCAACACACTATCCGACACCGGAGGCATGGCGGCAAACAACGTGGTGGCAATGGCCTGGACACCCGGATTCTGGCTGTCGAATGCAGCAATAGCAGCAGCTGGTCCTTTTCCATTATTAATTTGGAAGTGAACTAAACCCTTAGGGAAAGTAAATATATCACCCTGTTTGATGGTCATTGAAACAAGCACATTGGCTGTGGTAATGAACCCAACATTCAATTTTCCATAGAGAACAAACAATATCTCAGTGCCGCGTGGGTGAGTGTGGGGTGGGTTAAGGCCGCCGGGGGCAAAGTCGATGCGGGCCATGGAGACACCTAGGGTGTTGAGTCCAGGAATTTGCATCACATTTGCAGGTGTAACGGTTGAACCCAGCACATTGTTGGCCGATTGTGGCATTGCTAGACCAGCAAAGAAGAAATCTGATGCACTGAAGCTTGCCTTGCAGGCAAAACCATTCATCTTCACAGCTGTGAATTAGCATGCAATAAGGTACACTATTAGGTACTGTTGTTATGTTAAAATGAGAAATGACAGCACAATAATTACACCAAAATGAAATAGATTTATGAGGTTTGGACAGGTACAAGCTAGGAATACACATTTAAAACACAACTCTTGATATAACTGTGCCCGAAAAAGTTAGATGTGCTTAAATTCATATCCATCTGACGGTTCCAGACACACGGTTATGTCCAAAGTTGTGCATTAAATTAAGGTGTGTTTGTAGCATTAATGTTCTATGGATAAAATAAATACCATTATTGAGATCAGCAACACAAACGTCTTGAAGCATATCCGGATCTGCAGAAACAGAGTTGGAAATGGTGGCTATTACTAGTACCATAACGACCACCACTGAGAGTTTTCCAGCAGCAGCATCCATGGCTGGAAGGTGCATGAGAAACGTGTTGTGTTTCTAAAAGGTGAAGCAATTCAGAGCTTGGAAAAAGGGGAGCAATATCAAGTGAGAAAAGTTGGGATTTGGATACTGGGAACAAGAAAGGTTGGCTGCCTTACTTATAGGCAGAGGTCTTCAGAGAGAGACAGTCTTCTAGTTAGAGAGAGGGGCCCCATAAGCACCCGCCCCCAAAAAGAATTGTAAAAACTACTAATTTTCTGCCCTTTCTTGGACAGTGTCTTCTGACATCTATTTCTCACCAATGTGCTGTGTTCTCGAATAGAAAATTAAGAGTTTAATTTTGTTCACCTTCACTAAATGATATTTAACGTTAATTTTATTCCTATTGATGGTTCCTAAGTTGTAAACTCTATCAAATTTAAAAACTGTTAACATAAAAAGTCAAATTATAAAAGTATAACTTATTCGGTATATTCCTATTGTGAAGATTATCTTTTGCATTACGAGAGGAAAAGATGCGTGGAAAAGTCTCGGAAAAGACACGTGGGAAAGAGTCTGAGATCTGTTTATGAACATATACCATTTTTTTTTTTAAATCGATAGAAAAGATCATTTTATATTAAATATGAAGTACAGAGAATAAGTTAGGGACATTACATCAATTATAAGAGTCCATGAGATAACCAAGCCCAATAACTCAACAAATATTAAAAATAAGCCCATTATAGGGTAGAAACAAAAAAAGAAATGAAAAGCCCTCTAAAGGAAGAATATTCACACACAGATAGGGAGACTTGAACTCCTGATCGACCTCTTAATGAGACGCAAGAGTCTTGTCACAATTTCACCACCCAATAAAATCAAGAGGATACTTGAAATTAAAATTTTGTTCAAGCAATCACATGCAATCCAAATAAATTATCCACAGCTTTCTCGTTGATTTCTCCGCCTCGGCAAAATTGCTGGATTTATTATCCGAACCCAAGTCATTAATTTCCTCCATTACAAGGATTTCTTCCTTTGTCCTCAATAGATTTATTCTTTACAAAGAAGCCCCAATCTCAATTGACTTATCCTTGCAAACAAAAGCATGCAATGGAAATCTATTCAGAAACAGATCTTGACTCTTTCCCACGCGTCTTTTCCTCTCACAATGCTGGGGATAATTTTTTAAATAGGAAGACCTCATTTGGTGAGGGTGATCGAACAAAATCGGACTCAAAAAGAGATTACCAAAAGAAAAACATCTATTTCACGTGGATGGCGAAAAAAGAAAATCTATCTTCTTAACTTGATCTCACACGAACCTGCGTCAAACCTCATGCACGTTGATATGAATAGCATATTAGATTATATATCAAACAGGATCATAAACACGTGAGCGGTGTTTGAAAAAAAATTTTGTGGACTTATCATTTAACTAATATGGGTGTGCCATTTACGATGACCCAGTCCTATAGGACTATCTAAGGGTCTCAAAATATTTTACTAGTGGTATTTTTGACATTTTGTGTCCATACCGTTGGCAGGTGATCAGTTTATCTAATTTCCTTGTTTCCGTTAACAAGCTTGTCTAATAACATATTACTAAAAAACTTTCTATTCAAGGCACGAGCCCGTAGGACCCGCTCAAAGATTGTACTATATATAGTCATTGAACTTGTCTGAGAAAACTAAACCTTCACTAACCTAGCTTGTACCATTTCCAACTTGCTAGGATATATGATATGTCTTCTAATTATTCTATGTTTCATTAATTGTTCAGGTTTTTGGGTTGTATCTCTGGTTAATTAGACAGTATAGTGACAAAACTATCCCCGATCTTAAGGGTTGGCCTGGCGATCTTTCTTGGTTTTAAACTTGGGAGTTTGCTTTCTCTTAATATTTCATATTTCATTCTCCTTATCAGTAACTCTTGTGGCCACCTCATAATCCTGACGCATAATCGTGTAAAGGACTATGGAATAAGCTATAGCTATTAATCTGAGATGCGCGCAAGCTCATGCGAGACACCTTGTATTACCATGTATTGGACTACTCAAGAGGCACCATGGTTTGAACTTAAGTAAAAAATTAAGCAATGGTTGATTTTATAAGTTAATAAATCTTTGAATATTTGTGGAACAACTGGGAGTTTTCCTAAAAAATTAACCCACCTTGCCTTTATTTTATGTCTTTGTTTAATTTTTTTTTTTTTTGCATTTGTTGATTTTGCATTAAATTTTTGTTAATTGTTCATTCGTCTCAACGAGAAGAATCAAAAAAGTAAAAAGTTACGATCAAAACCCAATTTTTTCACACAAATTAATATTTGGTGCAAAACTACTAAACGCGAAATATTTAAGATAAAGAGAAAAAAAAATCAAGTGAATTTTTTAAGGAAACTTAGCCTGACTACATACAAACAATCGATTGGACAAAGTTTTGGATTCCCTCGTTGGGAAACCAAGTAGTAATAAACATTGACTTTCTTTCAATTTTTTTTTTTTTTTTTTGCCAAAAGGTTAGAAATTCCATTGATATTTGAGAGATTACATCCAAGGCTGCCTTTCTTGGACAAAGGAAAGAATAGCCAAACAGGCAAATAAGCTCCAAAGTGGGAGACCTACACCCAAACCCCATCATAGAGCAGTAGTGCAACACCACACTAATCACTACATCTCATAGAACCAAACTCACACACATTGAAAAAAACACACTAAAACAATGACACCCGCGGAAGGTGGGGAAGACCCTTGAAGGGGAAAGACAACCAAAATAGCATAAAATTAAATTAGAAAAAACCTCTAAAAACCTAACCCTGGTAGAACCAAAATACCACCACCATCACACACAATAATCGTCATCCAAAGCCACCACCACTAGTTGCCGCAGATCAGACCACCAGCACCACTAGTTACAAATTTTACCACCAGCACCACCACCAGTCGTATAGATCCGACCTCAGATGACAAATATCACCACCATTAGACGCCTGCAACACTACCAGCCATTGCGGCAAACCACCATCAGCAGCCCTTCGAATAACAACACTACCACTATCAGCAAGCCTCGGACGACGCAGAGATGGACGGGGGAGAACTGGCTGCTAACAGAACCGCGGACGAATTCAACGGAAAATGGGAAAAGACCAACCAGAAAGAGGGAGGGAAGGAAGAAGAGAGGAGAGAACGCGGCGCGAGCTAGGGAGGGGGAGGTGGACCCTAACTTACAAAGTTAGAGAAAGAAAGTAGAGAGAAGAGAGAGTGTAAAGTTGCACCAATAAACATTGACTTTGTTGCACCAAAAAAAATTAAAATTTAAAAAAAAAAGCATTGACTTCGTTGCACCAAAAAAAATTAAAAAAAATTTACGTTGACTTCTACTTTGTTTTGGTATTTGATTGAAATTTGACTTTTTGAATTAAAAAAATTGGAATGATGCCCTCGGTGAGGATGTCAAGGGCATCATTCCAATTAATGTTTGAAAATATGATAAAGTAATTGTGGGACAAACTGGCCCCCCATCGATCGATTTTGTAAATGGAGCTAATAATTTTATATATTTTACTATACCAAAAACTTTATGACCTTGTATCACTAAAATCACTCTAAATTTTCTTTATTCAGATATTTGTTAATTTATTTTTTAGAGTGCTAAATTTTCACACAATTATTTTGTACGAACATATGTGTTTCTGTTAATTATAAGGTAAAGTTACATATATAGTCACCAATATGATAGTTTACCTGCAAAAAATTGTATCATTTTAAGAAAGAATGGGATAAGTTTAATAGTACTTTGTGTGCCCCCACTAATTAATGCATATTTTTAAATTCGTCCCATAATTCACAATAGCAAAACCGTACAAGTAATCTCAAAGCGTGAATGTGTAATGGAATATCTAAATATCTAAACATTTAGCCACCCCTTTAGTTTTGAATATGTGACTTTCCATTTCGGAGTCAAATCCAAGTAATCAGACAGATTTATAATTTGAATCTAGCTTTTGTTGAAACTCAAATTTTCCTGTTATTTATTTCACACATAATGTCATCAACTTGGTTGATCGTGACAATGAAGTTTTACTTCTGAAATTTTAGATTAGAACTTTTTAGAGTTTTGGACATGGTATTTTTCCAAAAAATAGCCACCAAACGTCTTGGTGTTGAGCCGATTCAAGAAGGTGCAGAGAGTAATGACATGCCCCCCTATACTTTTATTGCCTACTCTATTGCCAAATATATGTGTAGTTCATCTTAATTATGGCCATAAAAGATTACGCTAGATAGTGCCCACCCTAAATTTATCAAGCTTTTTTTGTAATTCTTTGTTTTGATAGGCAACAAAATTTTATTAAGAACTCGACAAAGGGTACATCAAAGAAAGACCAACTACAGACCACAGAGAAATAGGTACCGTAAAGGTCTACAGAAAAAGAGGAAAGAGAAGAAAATTACATTCAATGGGAATTGAATGAGTCTCAATCAGTCAAACTAGACTTCTCAGTAGCAATCTCATAAGATCATAAACTCAAACACAAGGAAACTTCAGCAAGAGATCGGCGTTCGGATCATCCTTCAGCTCAGCTCCATTAGTAACACAACTAAGCAGCTCCGAAGTCAAACTCAAAAGGAGACTTGAGCAAGATTTCTGCAGATTTCAGCTTAATTATCCTTCAGTTTAGGTCCAATAACAACAAATGCAGCAAACTACTCCCATTAGATCATGAGATTCCCAGCAAACAGATATCAGCAAGAATCAAAATATTACCAACTCATCATTTAGCTCGTCCCGATATCACAAGGCATCAATATTTGAGATAAAAGTGGACATACTCATCATAGCTTCAATTTTTGTAATTCTTTGAAATTATAATGATGTCAATTAGCTTTCTGTTCTTCAATTTCTTTCCATTTTGCTTCTATCTTAGTTTTTCTTAAAAATCACTTACTAATATTTATTTGTGTAGCTTAGCTAAAAAAAATATTTATTTAGGTGTAGTAGTGGATGGCCAAATAATTTTTGTTAGTCGCAGAAATTTTTTCAAGGTTGCAATTAACAAATGACCCACTTGTTTTGGATTCCTGGATACACCACTGCCAGAAAGGGAGTGAGGGAGGAGCTAGAAGTTGTTACATGAATTAATTATTCTATTTCCTTTCGTTTCTTCTTAATGTTTGAATCAGAGTCTGGAATCGATCAATTAGCATGCATGTCACAGAGTGGGATATTCAAAAGTGTTACCAAGGATTAGGAGAATAAACCTACAATTAATGGAATGTGTCTTCGGATTAATCAGATTGATGCTGTGTTGATTAATTACTACTTAATTTTGTAGCAGAGATCTTAATTAGTACAAATTAATTATTCCACCTACTGCAAGCATCAAAATTAGTTGGATTTGATTCCTTGTAAGTGTCATCCAAGTTGATTTTCTAGTCCTGAAAATAGAGAAATATTGGAGCAATTTATGCTGCAATCCAGGTTTTCACAATTTTTACTAATGTACGGCCCGTTCGATAGCATTTTGGAGGGGTATGGAGATATAGTCCTAGGTCTGCCTGGATATTTTAGGAGGGGAAGTAATTGTGCAGAAGTGACTACTTACATATTATTTGTTTGGGTAAGGGTATATGGACGGATAATGGCAATTTTCATAAATACTGGTGAGTGGTGACAAACTCCGGATATTGGTGCAGCTGAATTGTCATGTTTGGGGTCATACGTGTTGGTCCAAATAGCAACCCAAGAGGGGGGTGAATTGGGTATCTCAAATATAATGCGGAATTTAAAAAACTAATTGACTGATTATTCAAGATATTCTACCACAACTTGTTATTCAATAATATATCAATTTACTCATGCGATATAGATATGCAAAACTGAAAGTAAAGAGAGTAGGGAAGAGAAAATCGAACGCAAGGATTTATAGTGGTTCGGTCCGTAACTTCACGGCCTAGTCCACTCCCCAAGTGTCCAACTCGGGATTTGCTGCACTATCTCCAATAGTTACAATCTTCTAGCTTCGCGGGTGCTAGACAACCTTTACAATGAGCAATCTATCCCCAATCGCTCCGACTAATTTTGACTCCGGTGCTAGTCACACCTAACCCAACTAGTTTTGACTCCGGTGCTAGTAACACCTAATCACCAAGTGATTTTCTCTCCAAAATCACACACAAAAAGTAATGACTCACAAAAGTATGAATAAGGGTGTACAATCCCTTTGACAATAAAGATCAAAATAACAACTCTCTCACACAAATGTAGAGATATCAAGATGAAAGCTCAAAATATGATTGATAGATTTTCAAGTGATGGCTCACGGCAATTTTCTTCAAGAGTTCTCTCTGCACCCTTGTCTTCCTTCTTTTTTAGTATTTATCCTTCAAGAACCAAAATAGCCGATGGAAAGAATCAGCCTCCAAACTTGATTTCTTTCCTCCTACTTTATCTCCACCATTAATTCTTCCATCCAAATTTCAACTAGCCGTTAGGAACAATTTAGGTAGTCATACTTTTAAGGCAGACAATGATTTCTTCCACTTGACTTGTTTGCTTCTTCAAACTAGAAATCAAATCAGCCACTTACATAGCCCATCAACTAGCCGTTGGAGATAATGAAGCTCCAAGTAATCTTTAATCTTCCTCCTTGATTAGCATTTTGCTTTCCATAAAATCCCTTGTAGCTAATTAAAAAATAGGAGAAGATTTGTCTTTAATCTGGCCGTTTTGGTAACCAACAAATTAATAGCGCACAAGAAATTATACTGTAACGATTGTTGCAGGGTATGAGATAGGGGGCGAGTCTGTATATAGGAATTAGTTGTATTACCACATATCTATGTATCAAAACCACATATGATTATCGGAGTGAGGGAGATCCTTTGTGGGTTCGCTCTTGCTCTGCTTTGATGCCTCGCTTCACGAGGTTCCTTCGTGTCTAGGGTGACTTGCGACAACCACCTGAGGCTAGACCCATAACCGAAAGACATGCCACGCCCATACTTCGATAGTAAAGAACAAATGAAAAAGATGAAAGGGGAAAGATAAGAAAGAGATTCTTTCCCTTGCGCCTAGCGACAATAAGACTATATGCAGATAGGTTAGGTGATGAAAGTAACAAGCCCAGGCGAGAGGTCAAGTCTCACAGAGATAGATCTAGGATCTTCATCAACGCTAGTAGGTGACCTGGCTCAATCTTATTAGCTGGTCTTCCTGGCTCTCCTCTGGCTTCCACCGTGATATGATCGATGGAAGTCGGTTCCTTCCTCGGTGGCTCATCTTTGTAATTTGTTTCCAAAGATTAATAAAAATAAATTTACTGTAAAAAAGAAAAGTAAAAAGAAAACCCCTCATATCATGTACAACATTTCTAACTATCTTGTGAGCGCCATTGTATCCGAAACATTTAGAGAGACATAATATTGCTGTGTCTGTGTATTCTATGAAACTCTTACGTAACAACATGCAAATAAATCTTATACCTGAAAACATACTCTCACCGATACTACCCAATTCCATGAAACATAGATGAAGACTGGAGAACGTTTGCAAGTTGCTCAGTGTGAGATCATAAAACGAAAATGAAGTTGACATTAATATCCGACCATTTCCAAGTCAATACATGCACAAAAAACTTCTAATGTCAAAATTCAAGTGGCTTATTGTGAAATACAAAGAGGGGTGATACACTACTATCATTGATACGTATTCAGATACTTTTATTATTTAAAACATTCGTCTTATTTTTCGGTAAACAAAAGAAACGAAAGCAAATACATAGGTCAATGGACTCAAATAGAACATCGATTCACTTTTCGACCCACTATTTCTTTTTCAAATGCATGAATCCTTTTTCAATCAACAAGAAAACCAACAACATATCCACCCCAGATCACAAAGCACCTTCTACGGCTATCCTGCAAGTTTTGACTTGATTGCATCAACCTCCTGATTTGATATCTGGAAAGCCTTACTCAACACACTATCCGACACCGGGGGCATGGCGGCGAACAACGTGGCGGCAATGGCCTGGACACCGGGGTTTTGGCTGTCGAACGCAGCAATAGCGGCAGCCGGTCCATTTCCATTATTAATTTGGAAGTGAACCAAACCCTTAGGGAAAGTAAATATGTCACCCTGTTTGATGGTCATGAAAACAAGCACATTGGCTGTGGTAATGAACCCAACATCCAATTCTCCGTAGAGAACAAACAATATCTCGGTGCCACGTGGGTGAGTGTGGGGTGGGTTAAGGCCACCGGGGGCAAAGTCGATGCGGGCCATGGAGACACCTAGGGTGTTGAGTCCAGGAATTTGCATCACATTTGCAGGTGTAACGGTTGAACCCAGCACATTGTTGGCCGACTGTGGCATTGCTAGACCGGCAAAGAAGAAATCTGATGCGCTGAAGCTTGCCTTGCAGGCAAAACCATTCATCTTCACAGCTGTGAATCAGCATGCAATAAGGTACACTATTAGGTACTGTTGTTATGTCAAAATGAGAAATGAGAGCACAATAATTACACCAAAATGAAATAGATTTATGAGGTTTGGACAGGCACAAGTAAGGAATACACATTTAAAACACAACTCCTGATACAACTGTGCCCGAAAAAGTTCGATGTGCTTAAATCCATATCCATCTAACGGTTCTAGACACACGGTTATGTCCAAAGTTGTGTGTTAAATTAAGGTGTGTTTGTAGCATTAATGTTCTATGGACAAAATAAATACCATTATTGAGATCAGCAACACAAACGTCTTGGAGCATATCCGGATCTGCAGAAACAGAGTTGGAAATGGTGGCTATTACTAGCACCATAACGACCACCACTGAGAGTTTTCCAGCAACAGCAACCATGGCTGGAAGGTGTATGAGAAACGTGTTGTGTTTCTAAAAGGTAAAGCAATTCAGAGCTTGGAAAAAGAGGAGCAATATCAAGTAAGAAAAGTTGGGATTTGGATACTGAGAACAAGAAAGGTTGGCTGCCTTACTTATAGGCAGAGATCTTTAGAGAGAGAAAGTCTTCTAGTTAGAGAGAGGGGCCCCATAAGCACCCGCCCCCACAAAGAACTGTAAAAACTACTAATTTTCTGCCCTTTCTTGGACAATGTCTTCTGACATCTATTTCTCACCAATGTGGTGTGTTCTCGAATAGAAAATTAAGAGTTCAATTTTGTTCGCCCTCATTAAATGATATTTAATGTTAATTTCATTCTTATTGATTGTTTCTAAGTTGTAGACTCTATCAAATTTAACAATTGTTGACATAAAAGGTCACAAATTATAAAAGTATAACTTATTCGGTATATATAATTTTTTTTTTCTTGACAAAACGAAACTTTTATAAAAACCTCGAAAACGGATACATCGAGGGACTCAAACACGGAGATACACACATGCTCGAGCAAAACAAGAATAAAATGACCAAAAACAAAAAGCCCTCCAACAGAAAATTTGATGGCAAAGTATCTTACCACCCAAACCAACTTACAGCTTCAACACCCTTACTCCATCCAGAAAAATCCTAAAATTCTCCACCAAATACACCTTTATATCAAATTTTGCCTTTACCCACATTGCAACTCTAGTTTTAATCAAATCAACCACTTCTCCAGAACTTGTTGTAGCATTATTGAAAACATACGAATTTCGAACCAGCCACAATGACCACAAAGTTGCGTAAAAAGTGGCTTCCCACAGGTGTTTCTCCAAATTTCTAAAACTATTATCATCCCATCAAATAAATAGTTCTTCCACAGATGTAAGGCATACCCACTTTACATGCCACCAATCCAAAATCCTCGACCAAACGTCCCAAGAAAAATGGCAATGCAGGAATAAATGATGAGGTGATTCCAGGTGTAGCGAGCAAAAAGGGCATAGAACAGATTGCCCCTCTGGTAGCAGATTTCAACCCAATAACACGGATCTAGTAGCCACCTTGGATTGGATAGCCATCCAAGCGAAAATTTCCACCTTTGGGGGGCATAGATTCTTCCAAATGGCTTCCATCACCGGACTCCTAGTATGACCACTCCCATTGATTATACACGGATTTTACCAAGAATCGATTATCCAATGACCATTTCCAAAGCACAGAATCTGGCCTGGCCAAATCCAGTGTTACAAGTTGCAACCTCCGTTTTAGATCCTCTACTTGACTGTTTTCCCAGTCACGTAAACTTCTGGTAAATGTCAGATTCCAGCTACCTTTATTGTAAGAATCCATGAGATAAACAAGCCCAACAACTCAACCAATATAAGAAATAAGTCCATTATAGGATAGAAACAAAGAAAAGAAAGAAAAAACCCTCTAAATGAATAATACTCACACGCAGGTGGAGAGACTTAAACTCATGAACTCCTAATGAGACGCAAGAGTCTTGGCACAATTCCACCTCTCCAGAAATCAACAGGATATTTGAAATTAAAATTTTGTTCAAGCAATCACATGCAATCCAAATAAACTATCCAAAGCTTTACCATTATCTCTTGTAACAAGTAATATTCAAAACAAAAAGACTAAACTATTTGTAATAACTAATCCAACAGTTTGTTTCAATTTCTCGTTGATTTCTCCGCTTCGGCAAAAAAAATTGCTGGATGAATTATCCGAACCCAAGTCATAAATTTCGTCCATTACAAGGATTTCTTCCTTTGTCCTCAATAGATTTATTCTTTACAAAGAAGCCCCAATCTCAATTGACTTATCCTTGTGAACAAAAGCATGCAATGGAAATCTATTCAGAAACAGATCTCGACTCTTTCCCACGCGTCTTTTCCTCTTGCAATGCTGGGGATAATTTTTTTAAATAGGAAGACCTCATTTGGTGAGGGTGAACAAACTCGGACTCGAAAAGTGATTACCAAAAGAAAAACATCTATTTCGTGTGGATGGCGAAAAAAGAAAATCTATCTTCTCAACCTGACCTCGCACGAACCCGCGTCAAACCTCGTGCACGTTGATATGAATAGCAGATTAGATTATATATCAAACAAGATCATAAACACATGCGCGGTGTTTGTAAAAAAAATTTGTGGACTTATCATTTAACTAATATGGGTGTGCCATTTACGATGACCCAGTCCTATAGGACTATCTAAGGGTCTCAATATTTTACTAGTGGAATATTTGACATTTTGTGTCCATACCGTTGGCAGGTGATCAGTTTATGTAATTTCCTTGTTTCCATTAACAAGCTTGTCTAATAACATATTACTAAAAAACTTTCTATTCAAGGCACGAGCCCGTAGGACCCGCTCAAAGATTGTACTACTATATATAGTCATTGAACTTGTCTAAGAAAACTAAACCTTAACTAACCTTGTACCATTTCCAACTTGCTAGGATATATGATCTGTCTTCTAATATTCTATGTTTCATTGTTCAGGTTTTTGGGTTGTATCTCTGGTTAATTAGACAGTATAGTGACAGAAATATCCCCGATCTTAAGGGTTGGCCCGGCGATCTTTCTTGGCTTCGGATTTGGAAGTTGGTTTTCATTTAATATTTAATATTTCATTCTCCTTATCAGCAACTCTTGTGGCTATCTCATAATCCTGACGCTTAATCGTGTAAAGGACTATGGAGTGAGCTATAGATATTAATCCGAGGTACGCGCAAACTCGCTCGAGACACCTTGTATTACCATGTATTGGACAGCTCAAGAGGCACCATGGTTTGAACTTAAATAAAAAATTAAGCAATGGTCGATTTTAATTAAGTTAATAAATCTTTGAATATTTGTGGAACAACTCAGAGTTTTCCTAAAAAATTAACCCACCTCGCCTTTATGTTATGTCTTTGTTTAATTTTTTTTTTTTTTTGCATTTTTTGATTTTGCGTTAAATTTTTGTTAATTGTTGATTCGTCTCGACGAGAAGAATCAATTAATATTTGGTGCAAAACTATCAAAAGTGAAATATTTTAAATAAAGAGAAAAAAAAATCAAGTACCTTTTTTAAGGAAACTTAGCCTGACTACATATAAACAATTGATTAGACAAAGTTTTGGATTCCCTCATTGGGAAATCAAGTAGTAATAAACATTGACTTTCTTTCTTTCTTTTTGTGCCAAAAGTTTAGAAATTCCATTGATGTTTGAGAGATAACATCCAAGGGTGCCTTTCTTGGACAAAGTAGAGAATAGCCAAACAAGCGAATAAGCTCCAAAGTGGGAGAACTGCACCCCAAACCCCATCAGATAGCAGCAGTGCAACACCACATCAATCACTATATCTCACATAACCAAACTCACACAAATTGAAAAAAACACACTAAAACAATGACACCCACGGAAGGTGAGAAAGACCCTTGAAGAGGAGAGACAACCAAAACAGCATAAAATTAAACCATAAAAAATCTCTAAAAACCTAACCATAGTAGAACCAAAACACCACCACCATCACACCACAATAATCGTCATCCAAAGCCACCACTACCAATTGCTGCAGATCAGACCACCACCACCACTCGTCGCAGATCTGACCACTAGCACCACCACCAGCTGTATAGATCCAACCTCAGATGACAATTAATATCACCACCATCAGACGCCGGCAACACTACCAACCACTGCAGCAAACCACCATTAGACCCTTCGAACAACAACACTACCACTACCAACAAACCTCGGACGACGCAGAAATGGACGGGGGAGAACCAGCCGCCAACAGAACCGCGGACGAATCCAAGGGGAAACGGGAAAAGACTAGCCGGGGGGGGGGGGGGGGGGGGGGGGAGGAAAAAGAGAGGAGAGAAGGCGGCGCGAGATAGGGAGGGGGAGGTGGACCCTAACTTAAGAATTTAGAGAGAGAAAGTAGAGAGAAGAGAGAGCGTAAAGTTGCACCAATAAACATTGACTTTAATTGTTGCGCCAAAAAAAAAATTAAAATTTTAAATTTTAAAAAAGCATTGACTTCGTTGCACCAAAAAAAAATAAAATAAATAAACATTGACTTCTACTTTTTTTTGGCATTTGATTGAAATTTGACTTTTTTATTTAAACTCGACTCTTTTCCCTTGGTGAGGATGTCAAGGGCATCATCCCAATTAATATTTGAAAATATGATCAAGTAATTGTGGGACAAACCTATGTGGGTCTCGTGGGGCGTGGCCCCCAATCCATTTTGTAAATGGAGCTAATAATTTTATATATTTTTACTATACCAAAAACTTTATTACCTTGTATCACTAAAATTACTCTAAATTTTCTTTATTCAGATTTTTGTCAATTTATTTTTTAGAGTGCTAAATTTTCACACAATTATTTTGTATGAACATACGTGTTTCTGTTAATTATAAGTTAAAGTACATATATAGTCACCAATATGATATTTTACCTGCAAAAATTTTATCATTTTAAGAAAGAATGGGATAAGTTTAATAGTATTTTGTGTGCCACCACTAATTAATGCATATTTTTAAATCCGTTCCTGAATTCACAATAGCTAAACCGTACAAGTAACCTTGAAGCATGAATGTGTAATGCAATATCTAAATATCTAAACATTTAGCCACCCCTTTAGTTTTGAATATGTGACTTTCCATTTCGGAGTCAAATCCAAGTAATCAGACAGATTTATAATTTGAATCTGGCTTTCTTGAAACTCAGATTTTCCTGTTATTTATTTCACACATAATGTCATCGTCTTGGTTGATCGTGACAATGAAGTTTTACTTCTGAAATTTTAGATTAGAACTTTTTAGAGTTTTGGACATGGTATTTTTTCCAAAAAATAGCCGCCAAACGTCGTGGCATTGAGCCGATTCAAGAAGGTGCAGGGAGCAATGACGTGCCCCCTTATACTTTTATTGCTTACACTATTGCCAAATATATGTGCAGTTCATCTTAATTATGGCCATAAAAGATTACGCTAGTGCCCACACTAAATTTATCAAGCTTTTTTTGGTATTTCTTTTTTATAGACAACAAAATTTTATTAAGAACTCAACAAATGTTACATCGAAGAAAGACCAAATACAGACCATAGAGAAAGAGGTACCGCAAAGGCCTGCAGAAAAGGAGGAAAGAGAAGAAAATTACATTCAGTGGAGATTGAATGAGTCTCAATCATTCAAACTAGACTTCTTGATCAGTAGCAATCTCATTCGATCATAAACTCAAAGACAAGGAAACTTCAGCAAGAGATTGGCGTTCGGATCATCCTTCAGCTCAGCTCCATTAGTAACACAACTAAGCAGCTCCGAAATCAAACTCAATAGAAGACTTGAGCAAGATTTCTGCAGATTTCCAGCAAACAGATATCAGCAACAATCAAAATATCACCAACTCATCATTTAGCTCGTCCCGATATCACAAGGGATCAATATTTGAGATAAAAGTGGACATACTCATAGCTTCAATTTTTGTAATTCTTTGAAATTATAATGATGTCAATCAGCTTTCTGTTCTTTAATTTCTTTCCATTTTGCTTCTATCTTAGTTTCTTCTTAAAAATTACATACTAATATTTATTTATGTGTAGCTTAGCCCAAAAAAAATATTTATTTAGGTGTACCAAATAATTTTAATTGGTTAGTCGCAGAAATTTTTTCAAGGTTGCAATTAACAAATGACCCACTTGTTTTGGATTAATTCCATGATACAACACTGCCAGAAAGGGAGTGAGGGATGAGCTAGAAGTTGTTACATGAATTATTCTATTTCCTTTAGTTCCTTCTTAATGTTTTTTTTTTTTTTTGCTCGGCAAACGAAATTTTATAAAGGAAGCTCGAAAAGATACATCGAGGGGCTCAACTACAATAAGCACACAATGCTTACGAAGTCAAGCAAAAGACGAATTAGCATGCATGTCACAGAGTGGGATATTCGAAAGTGTTACCAAGGATTAGGAGAATAAACCTACAATTAATGTAATGTGTCTTCGGATTAATCAGATTGATGCTTTAATTTGTTGATTAATTACTACTTAATTTTGTAGCAGAGATCTTAATTAGTACAAATTAATTAATTATTCCACCTACTGCAAGCATCAAAATTAGTTGGATTTGATTCCTTATAAGTGTCATCCAAGTTGATTTTCTAGTCCTGAAAATAGAGAAATTTTGGAGCTATTTTATGCTACAATTAATACAGGTTTTCACAATTTTTATTAACGTACGTACGCCCCTACGATAGCGTTTTGGAGGGGTATATATGGAGATTTACTCCTAGGTGGTGCCTGGACATTTTAGGAGGGGAGGTAATTATGTAGGAGTGACTACTTACATATTGTTTGTTTGGGTAAGGGTATATGGACGGATAATGGCAATTTTCATTAATACTGGCCGTGAGTGGTGACAAACTCCAGATATTGGTGCAGTTGAATTGTCATGTTTGGGGTCATACGTACTATATCTGGTCGTTTTGGTAACTAACAAATTAACAGTGCACAAGAAATTATACTGTAAGGATGTTTTGCGAAGTATCTGTATAGGATACTCGACAATTGTTGCAGGGTATGAGATAGGGGGCGAGTCGATCTGTACATAAGAATTAGTTGTATTACCACATATCTATGTATCAAAACCACATATGATTATCGGAGTGAGGTAGTGATCTTTCATGGGTTCGCTCTTGCTCTGTTTTGATGCCTCATATATTTAATCTTTTTAATTTTTGTAATTTGTTTCAAAGATTAATAAGAATAAATTTACTGTAAAAAAAAAAAAACCTCATAACATGTACAACATTTATGACTATCTTGTGAACACCATTGTATCCGAAACATTTAGAGAGATATAATATTGTTGTGTCTATGTATTCTATGAAACTCTTACGTAACAACATGCAAACAAATCTAACACCTAAAAACATAATCACACCGATACTACCCGAATCCATGAAACATAGATGAAGGCCGGGGAATGTTTGCAAGTAGCTCAGTGTGAGATCAAAAAACGAAAATGAAGTTGACATTAATATCCGACCATTTCCAAGTCAATACATGCACAAAAAACTTCTAATGTCAAAATTCAAGTGGCTTATTGTGAAATACAAAGTGGGGTGATACACAACGTACTATCATTGATACGTATTCAGATACAACTATTATTTAAACATTCGTCTTTTTTTTTCCGTAAACAAAAGAAATGAAAGCAAATACATACTCAAATACAACATCGATTCACTTTCCGACCCACTATTTATTTTTGTGAATTCATGAATCCTTTTTCAATCACAACAACAAGAAGAAATCAAAGAACAAACTGGCCACCCCAGATCACAAGGCACCTTCTATGGCTATCCTGCAAGTTTTGACTTGATTGCATCAACCTCCTGATTTGATATTTGGAAAGCCTTACTCAACACACTATCCGACACTGGGGGCATGGCTGCAAACAATGTGGCAGCAATGGCTTGGACACCGGGGTTTTGGCTGTCGAACGAAGCAATAGCGGCAGCCGGCCCTTTTCCATTATTAATTTGGAAGTGAACCAAACCCTTAGGAAACGTAAATATGTCACCCTGTTTGATGGTCATGGAAACAAGCACATTGGCTGTGGTAATGAACCCAACATCCAATTCTCCATAGAGAACGAACAATATCTCAGTGGCGCGTGGGTGGGTGTGGGGCGGGTTAAGGCCGCCGGGGCCAAAGTCGACGCGAGCCATGGAGACACCTAGGGTGTTGAGGCCGGGAATTTGCATCACATTGGCTGGAGTCACGGTTGAACCCAACATATTGTTGGTAGGCTTTGGCATTGCTAGACCGGCAAAGAAGAAATCTGATGCGCTAAAGCTTGCTTTGCAGGCAAAACCGTTCATCTTCACAGCTATGAATTAGCAATAACGTAGAATGCTATTAGGTGCTGTTGTTATGTCAAAATAAGAAATAATACCAATGGAAATTAAGCGACGAAAATGTAGTGTAATGGAGCTAACAGAGGTTTCGGGCACACACATTATTTATAATTATTCGATACTAGTACTTTGTTATAATTTTAACTATTTTCAAAATCATTCCAACATAAAGTGTATTATGCTACAATACAAAAACATATACTACAACAAATACTTTTTCCTGTAGAGAAATGTTACCGTCCCAAATCTGGAACCCATAAACGCCTCATAAATCTTATTGATGTGGATCTCCAAATTAATTGCGGGTATCACACTATCTAACCAAAAGTTTATTTTCTTGTGCCACATTGGATTATATGTAGTTTAAGGGAAGAAAATTATGGGTGCGTAGTATTCAAAAAAATCTTGTCGGATTCAACACACTATTCAAAAACACCCACAAATTCGATTATGTCGTTTTACCATTAGTACGAGCAAAATCAGGAAACGTGTTTTTGACAACAAAAGTCTAGAAATATACATTTAAAACACAATTCAGAAAACAAATGCTCCCGAAACCATTAGATATGTTTAAAAGTACATGTACAAGTACACGGTTATGTCCGGAGTTGTGTGTTAAATTAAAATGTGTTTGTAGCATTAATGCTCCACGGACAAAATAATTACCATTATTGAGATCAGCAACACAAACGTCTTGAAGCATATCCGGATCTGCAGAAACAGAGTTGAAAATGGTGGCTATTACTAGCACCATAACGACCACCACAGAGAGTTTTCCAGCAGCAGCAACCATGGCTGGAAGGTGTATGAGAAATGTGTTGTGTTTCTGAAAGGAGAAGAAAATCAGAGCTTAATTGGAAAAAGCTAGAGGAGTAATAACAAGAGAGAAAAGTCGGGATTTGGATAATGGGAACAAGAAAGGTGGGGTGCCTTACTTATAGGCAGAGGTCTTCAGAGAGAGACGTCTTCTAGTTAGAGAGAGAGAGAGAGAGAGAGAGGCCCCATAAACCCCCGCCCCCACAAAGAACTGTAAAAACTAATATCTGTCCTTTCTTGGACATTGTCTTCTGACATCTGTTTCTCACCGTTATGGTTTTGTTTTCGAGGTGAAAATTAAGAGTCTGGTTTTGTTCACCCTCACCAAACGATAAAAAACGTTACCCTTATTTTTTTGTGCAAGTATAACTGATTCGGTATATTCCTATTTGGAAGATTATCCTTTGCATCGCGAGAGGAAAAGACGAGTTGGAAAGAGTCTGAGATCTGTTTCTGAACATATGCAATTCAACCTCCCCATAAATCAATAGGATATTTGAAATAAAAAATTTGTTCAAGCAATCACATGCAATCCGAAAAAATTGTCCAAAGCTTTACCATTTTCTCTTGTAACAAGTAATACTCAAAACAAAAAGACCAAACTATTTGTAATCCAACTGTTTGTTTCAAGTTCTCGTTGATTCCTCCGCTTCGGCAAAGTTGCTCGATGCATGTATTATCCAAACCCAAGTCACAGATTTCCTCCATTACAAGAATTTCACACCCTCAATGAATTTATCCTCTACAAAGAAGTCCCAATTTCAATTGATTTATATCCTTGCAAACAAAAGCATGCAATGGATATTGTTCAGAAACATATCTCGACTCTTTTCCTAGCAGTGAAAACTTTATATCACTCTCAAAATCAATTGGCAATGAGTGGAGAAGTCTCAAATGTTATTAAGTGATCACCCATTCAACTCCCAAGCAATGTGAAACTCTATTTTCCTTAACATCCCCCTCACGTATAGCCGCATTTCGAGATCTGTCACGTGTTGTTACTTTTGGGTCCTATTATCGCGCAGCTTTTTTGTTGATTTGTCATCATGGGTTGTGGTTTATAAATTTTTAAAATGTGGGGTGGAATGAGCTTCGTTCTAATACCATGTGGAAACTTTATATCCATCTCAAAATCAATTGGCAGTGATAGGTGAGATATTACCATTTGTGCATGATACACCTTGGTGTATCAATACATAGTTTCTGTTTTGTATCATTTTTATTAATGATATGAAAATCTTTCTTTGCTGATGAAAAAAAAATGAGTAGAGAAGTCTCAAATGTTATTAAGTAATAACACATTCCATTCTCAAACAATGCAAGGGATAATTGTTCCTATTTCGACTCTTTCCCACACGTCTCTTCCTCTTGAAATGTAGGGGATAATTTCTTAAATAGGAAGACCTCGTTTGGTGAGGGTGAACAAAATCGGACTCGAAAAGTGATTACCAAAAGAAAAACATCTATTTCATGTGGATATGGTGACAACAAAAAATCTATTTTCTCAACCATGGTCTCACTCAAACACGCGTCAAATCTTACGTTCATATGAATAGCAGATTGGATTTTATTTTTATTTTATATATATATATATATATATCTCAAACAGGATCATAAACACGGTGTTTGATAAAAATTGTGGACTTATCATTTATCATTCCACCCTAATGACCAGTTCCGGAAAATTAACTAATATGGGTGTGCCATTTATGACCCAGTCGAGTTAAAAAAGAAGTAGTATAAAAATAAGAATGTGGGAAGTCACCCTATTGGACTGTAGGGTATCTACCGTTGGCATGCAGGTGAAGTTTATTTGATTTTCTTATTTCCATTAACAAGCTTGTCTAATAATTATATATTATTATTATTATTATTATTATAACCTCAAGGGGTTGGGCCGAGTTGTCTTGCCCGGGAACTTGGTTGTTTGCTCTATCCTAAAGTCTCAGGTTCGATTTTTCTTTCCAATAACTCTTAGGGTCACCTCCCTCCACGCTTAAGCGTGTAAAAAGGCTATGGGATGGGCCGTAGGGATTAGTCTGAGGTGCGCGCGAGCTGGCTCGAGATACCCTACATTACAACATAAAAATATTTTTTTTGTCAGATGATATATACATCAGCGGGGGTTAGTGAGGGGTATTAGTGTTAGCACGGGATCCAGATGTTATCCATAGCTCTAGCCCTCAAAGGGCCTGCCCCCTGTGAGGCTCCAACTCAAGACATTTCACAAAGAGAAGACAGAGACTTACCAACTGCATCAAGCAGTGGTTGTTCATAAAAATAGCATGTTACTCCTATAAAAGTTGCTATTCAAGGCACGAGCCCGTATGACCCGCTCAAAGTTAGTATATAAATGGGGCTACAAAGTCATTGAACTTATCAAAGAAAATTAAACCTTCACTAACCTTCTACCATTTCCAACTTGCCAGGATATATGATCTGTCTTCTAATATTAATTATTCTATGTTTCATTGTTTAGGTTATTGGGTTTTATCTCTGGTTAGACAATAAGACAAAATCACCAATCTTTAAGGGAAGGGTTGACCTGGTGATCTCTTTGGCTTGAGATTTGGGAGTTTGCTCTCCCTTAAAATTTCATGTTCAATTCTCCTTATCAACAACTCTTGTAGTCACCTCATAATCCTCATGCGTAATCATGTAAACGACTATGGAATTAATGAGCTATAGGTATTAATCCGAAGTGTGCGCAAACTTGCTCGAGACACTTTGCATTACCATGAATATGCACATATATGCATGTAACTGGACTGCTCTAGAGGCGCCATGGTTTGAATTTAAATAAACGTTAGGCAATGGTAATCGATTTTAAATTAATATATCTTTGAATATTTGTGGAACCACTTGGAGTTTTCCCAAAAAAATCCGCCTTGCCTTTATGTTATGTTCTTGTTCAAATTTCTTTTGTATTTGTTAATTTTGCATTTAAATTTTGTGCATTATTGATTCGTCTCAACAACAAGAATCAAAAAAGTAAAAAGTTACGATCGAAACCCGATTTTTTGACACAAAAATTTGGCGCAAAACTACCAAACGTGAAGTTTTTTAAATGAAGAGAAAAAATCAATTAGACAAAACACAAAAATAAAAATGTAAAAAGTTGGTAACCAAAATCGGGCCAAAGTTTTGGATACCCTCGTTGGGAAAGCAAGTAGTACCAAAAAAAAAATTAAACATTGACTTCTTTGCACCAAAAAAAAAATTTTAAACATTGACTTCGTTGCACCAAAAAAAAAAAACATTGACTTGGTTGCACCAAAAAAATAAAATAAACATTTACTTTTTTTTCCAAGCAAAAAGAATTTATTAATTTTATAAAGGATTGCAAAGATTAAAAAGATCATCGGCACACCAGCAAAAGTCACCCGAGACCTAAAAAAAGGCCAGACGCCAACTGAACACCAAAGAAATCCACGTCCATAGAACCTCAACAGCCAAAAACCCATACAAGCCTTATACCTAAGCCCCCATCCACAACAAGCCGAAAAGCCAAACAAAAAAGAAATATCCAAAACTAAACCAAATAAACAGCCAAAACCAAAACCATATAGCCACTAAGCAAAGCCAAATAAGCCAAACACCTCAAACCCGCCCAATCTTGAGTTCAAAAAGCCATAGAGAGAGAGAGAGACATCCTCCTCGAAAACAATATTGTCCTTCGAGATATCCTCGTCCTCAAAATCATCTAGAGCATGGATCCATTCTTTTAAATCTTCCTCTTGCATTTCAACAAATCTACGTTGGTCCGTGGCCCCAATTGATTTTGTAAGATAATGTTAATAATTTTATATATTTCTAGTACTATACCAAAAAATTTCATGACAGTGTTTCACTAAAATTACTCTAAGTTTTCTTTATTCGGATATTTGTCAGTCTATTTTTAAGAGTGCTAAATTTTCACACAAATATTATTTTGTATATACTCCTTTCTATTAAAAATAAGTTAAAGTTACATATAGTCAACAATATGTTATTTTACGGGCAAAAAATTGTATTATTTTAAGAAAGAATGGGGTAAGTTTAATAGTAGTGCTTTGTGTGCCCCTACTAAGTAATGCATATTTTTAAATCCACCCCTGAATTCACAATAGCTAAACCGTGCAAGTAACCTCAAAGCGTGAATGTGTTATTGAAAACTCTCGTTTTTGGCACACGTACACCATGCAAGGCGTGGATGCTTTTGCAAGCATTGGTTGGTTGAGTGTGGGCGTGCCAAGACTTGTAACCTCAAGAGGTTGGGCCAAGTGGTCTTAGTCTGGAACTTGGATGTTTGCTCCATCATAAGGTCTCAGGTTCGATTTTTCTTGCCAACAACTCTCACCCTTATGCTTAAGCCTGTGAAACGGTTATGGGAAAGGTTGTAAGGATTAGTTCGAGATACGCGCAAGCTGACCCGGGACACCCTACATTACCAAATAAAAATAACATATTACTCCTATAAAACTTATTGTTCAAGGCACGAGCCCGTATGACCCGCTAAAAGATTGTATTAAATGGGGCTACATAGTCATTGAACTTATTGATAAGCACCTAAGATTGCTTGATCGTGGTGCTTAAGTCCGTTAGTTAGAAATGTTTTTAGTTATTATTTGTCGTTTTTATTCAATATTGCTCGTAAGGTATTTTGTTTAGTATTTCAGGCAAAACGCCCTTAAAAGGTGTATTTTGATTGCTAAGCCAACCCCCTAATTAGTTCAAGTATCATCGCCCGGTGGAACTTGTGCCAAAGTGACCAAAGATCGAAGGCGAGAAGCGTCGGGCAAGCCATTGGTTGTCGGGTGTCAAGTTTGGAGGCTAGCTTTCTTTGTTGAAGATAAGCTTTGCGTATCGATACGGATTTAGGACCGTATCGATACGCGTTGGTTAATTGGGCAGGTAGAGAGTTCCGTATCGATACGGCCATAAACCGTATCGATACGCTATGGCCGTATCGATACGGAAGCGTTACGGGAAATTGGTCTCTTCAGCTTAGCGACGTGGTATCGATACTTTGCATAATCTGTATCGATACGGGGAGCTCTCGGCCAGATATTTTGTTACTTTTTAGACTTTCCATTTATGGAATACTTGCCTTTAATAGTATGTTTTTAGATATTTGATGAGAGAGAAACCCCTTTGTGTATAAATAGGGGCTTCTTCTCTCTCTTTTGTAGCTAGCTCATTACACATTTTGTTCTTAGACTCCATTAATGCTTTTGAAGTTTTATATAGTGGTTGTGTTTGGTTGAGAGTTTAGTTTAGTTTAGTTTTGGTAGTGGGTGGAGAGAGAAATAGAGTAATGATTGAAGATAGGGATAATGATTGGAGAGAGATAGAGAGAGATGAGAAAGTAATAATTGAAAAAATAGGGTAATGATTGAAGAAAGAAATAGAGTAATGATTGAAAACAAAACTAAAACTAAAACTAAACCGCGAAACGAACAAAGCAAGTGTAATTTCTTAGAACCCAAGTAAGTAATTCTCATTTGTTAATTTCTTGTTTATTAAAGTTGTTGTATGGACTAGATCTTTTATTAAATCAAGTTTGTTTTTGTTTTTATCGGTTAAAAATCATGTCTCGTTTTTATGCTTTCTTTTATGCTTTAACTATGTATGAGTAGTCGATAGGCCAAGTCTCGGGGTAATCTTTTCCGAGTACTTAGGTGGTTACGTGGTTCTCAAGTCCTCGAGCTTAAAATCATGGTTTTCGGAATTTCACTAATCTAGCCATTTTGGTCTAAGCGAGGGGTGTTAACTCTTTGGTATGTTGTTTAGTCAAATGGTCTTGGCAAACGACATATTGAGGGCTCGTGGCCTCCTACGTGTTAGGTACATTAGCAAAAATAGGTTGATTTAATTCCGATTAATCACATCTTTCTATAAACGTAGACTTTTAAAGCTAAATCTTTCGGGCGTGAGCACGCGGTCGTGACTCTCGCCTGAGTTAAATTGAGAACCGGTAGCATCCTTTGTCAAGGGTTAGACGATCCCTAGACTTGCCTCCTTTAAGTTAATTAAGCGTTTTCCTATTCTTTTGCCTTGGCAATTTTCACCGTTTCGAGCATCACCAAATTGGCCGTCTTGAACACTGCATTCTACCATTTAATACCTACAATCCGATTAAGCTATCTTGCGAATTCCCTATGGTACGATCCCGGTCTTACCGGTTTATTATGCTACCGACCTAGCCCTACGCTTGAGGTTTTTCTCAACCTTATCTGAAGGCGAGGTTTGAAGGCTAAGCACTTATCAAAGAAAATTAAACCTTCACTAACCTTGTACCATTTCCAACTTGCAAGGATATATGATCTGTCTTCTAATTATTCTATGTTTCATTGTTTAGGTTATTGGGTTTTATCTCTGGTTAGACAAAACAAGGAAAAATGACGGCTCAGGACGTGTTTTGATAATTAATATCCGCCAAGTACATTTTCAGTATTAACAAATGTTCTCAGCATGTTCTTGACGGGTATTAATTATTAAAACACGTCCTTGAACGTCATTTCCCCACAATATAATGACAAAATCCCCAATCTCTAAGGATTGACTTGTTGATCTCTTTGGCTTGAGATTTGGGAGTTTGCTCTCTATTAAAATTTCATATTCAATTATCCTTATTAACAACTCTTGTGGGTACCTCGCAAGCCTCACGCATAATTGTGTAAACAACTACTCCCTCCATCTCACTTTGTTGTGCTTATTTCGTTTTTGGCACCTCGGAAAAAATTATTTATATCTCACAATCTATAATATTTTTTTCTGATTTCAAAAACTTTGTTTAAAAGAATTAATTGAAATCCATCAAACAAGATTTATATCGAATATATAAAATATTATAAATTAAGAGTTAGACAATTTTTTAAGACGTCCAAAAAAGAAAACAGGCAGAACAAAGTAGGACGAAGGGAGTATGAAATTAATGAGCTATATATGGGTATTAATCCGAGGTGTGCGCAAGTTTGCTTGAAACACTTTGCATTACCAGGTATATACACATATATGCATGTAAATGGATTGCTATAGAGGCGCTATGGTTCTAATTTAAATAAACTTTAAGCAATGGTAATCAATTTTAAATTAATATATTTTCAAATATTCGTGGAACGACTAGGAGTTTTCTTCAAAAAGCCACCGCGCTTTTAAGTTATGTCTTTGTTCAAATTTCTTTTGTATTGGTTATTTTTGCGTTAAACTTTTATACATTATTGATTCATATCGATGACAGGAATCGAAAAAATAAAAAGAGGCGACCGAAACCCAATTTTTCACACAAAAATTTGGCAAAAACTAGCAGACGCGAAGTTTTTTAAATGAAGAGAAAAAAAATCAATTGGCTTTTTTAAGGAAACGTAGTCTGACTACATATAAACAATCGATTAGACAATGGTTTTGGATAACCCTCGTTGGGAAAGCACGTAGTAATAAACATTGACTTCGTAGCACCAACAAAAAAAAAAATTAAACATTGACTTCGTTGCACCAAAAAAATAAAATAAACATTGACTTCTACTTTCTTCCGTATTTGATTGAAATTTGTGTTTTTTTTATTGAAACTCAACTCTTTTCCCTCGGTGAGGATGTCTAGGGCATCATCCCAATTAATAATTGAAAATATGCTCAAGTAATTGAGGGACGAACCTATGTGGGTCCTGTGGCCCCCAATTGATTTTGTAAAATAATGTTAATAATTTTATATATTTTTACTATACCAAAAAATTCATGACAGTGTTTCACTAAAATTACTTTTAAGTTTTTTTATTAGAATATATTTGTCAATCTATTTTTTATAGTGCGAAATTTTCACACAATTATTTTGTACAAACATACTCATTTCTGTTAAAAATAAGTTAAAGTTACATATATAGTCACCAACATGTTATTTTACCTGCAAAAAATTGTATCATTTTAAAAAAGAATGGGGTAAGTTTGATAGTACTTTGTGTGCCCCTACTAATTAATGCATATTTTTAAATCCATTCCTGAATTCACAATAGCTAAACCGCACGAGTAACCTCGAAGCGTGAATGTGTTATGCAAAATCTAAACATTTAGCCACCGCTTTAGTTTTGAATATGTGACTTTCAATTTGGGAGCCAAATCTAGGAAATCGGACGGATTTAAAATTTGAATCTAGTTTTGGCAAAAGTACATAAACACCCCCTCAATTATAATCACTTTGTCCCAACAGAAACCCCTTAATTATTTTATTTCCTTTCGTTTCTTCTTAATGTTTGAATCACAGTTTGGAATCAATCGATGACCAACAAATTCAATATAGAAATTTGTGCGTTTATAATTTTTTTTTTTGCTCGGCAAACGAAATTTGTACATTTATAATTGCGATTGGTCTAGTGTAATCAAGCATGTTACAGAGTGGGATGATATTCAAAAGTGTTTTCCGTTAACCTAAACAAGGATGAGGAGAATAAACCTACAATTAATGGAATGTGTCTTCGGATTCGGATTGATGCATGCTTTGTTGATTAATTACTACTTAATTTTGTAGCAGGGATCTTAGTACAAAGTATTCCACCTACTGCAAGCATCAAAAGTTGTATTTGATTCCACCTACCACATGTCCATGCATCAAAACCTCATATGATTGTCGGAGTGAGGGGGTGATCTTTTTGTGGGTTCGTCATTGCTCTGCTTTGATGCCTCGTACTTTTGATTTTTTTTTAATCTTTTTGTAATTTGTTTCCAAAGATTAATAAAATAATTTCCTGTTCAAAAAAAAAAAATCCTCATATCATGTAAAACATTTCTGACTTTCTTGTGAGCACCATTGTATCTGAAAAAATTAGAAAGATATAATAGTCTGTGTATTCTATGAACTTAACAAAATGCAGACAAATCTGATACCTAAACACATACTCATGCCGATACTACCCAAATCCATGAAACATAGATGAAGGACAAGGAATGTTGCAACTTGCGAAGTGTGAGATCAAAAAACAAAAATGAAGTTGACATTAAAATTCGACCATTTCCAAGTCAATAACGATAGAGATATGCACAAAAATCTTCTAACGTAAAAATTCAAGCGACTTATTGTGAAATACAAAGTGGGGTGATACACTACTATCATTGATACGTAGTTAGATGCTACTATTATTTAAAACATTCATCTTATTTTTTGGTACACTAAATAAATGAAACTGAATACATAGGTAAATCAACTCAAATACATCGATTCACTTTCCGACCCACTATTTATTTTCATGAAACCATGAATCCTTTTTCAATCACAACAACAACAAGAAAACCAAGAACCGACCGGCCACCCCAGATCACAAAGCACCTTCTATGGCTATCCTGCAAGTTTTGACTTGATTGCATCAACCTCCTGATTTGATATCTGGAAAGCCTTACTCAATACACTATCCGACACCGGGGGCAGAGCAGCAAACAACGTGGTAGCAATGGCCTGAACACCTGGATTCTGGCTGTCGAACGCAGCAATAGCTGCAGCTGGTCCGTTTCCATTATTAATTTGGAAGTGAACCAAACCCTTAGGAAAAGTAAATATTTCACCCTGTTTAATGGTCATGGAAACAAGCACATTGGCTGTGGTAATGAACCCAACATCCAATTCTCCGTAGAGAACGAATAATATCTCGGTGCCGCGTGGGTGAGTGTGGGGAGGGTTAAGGCCGCCGGGGCCAAAGTCGATGCGGGCCATGGAGACACCTAGGGTGTTGAGGCCGGGAATTTGCATCACATTGGCTGGAGTCACGGTTGAACCCAGCATATTGTTGGCGGGCTTTGGCATTGCTAGACCGGCAAAGAAGAAATCTGATGCGCTGAAGCTTGCCTTGCAGGCAAAACCATTCATCTTCACAGCTATGAATTAGCAATAAGGTAGTATGCTATTAGGTACTGTTGTTATGTCAAAATAAGAAATGAGAGCACAATAATTACAACACCAAATGAAATAGATTTACGAGATTTGGACAGGCACAGGCTAGGAATACACATTTAAAACATAGCTCCAAATACAACTGTGTCCATAACCGTTAAATAAGTTTAAATCCATGTGCATCTAACTGTTCCCGACAAGGTTATGTCCAAAATTGTGTTTTAAATTAAGGTGTTTCTAGCATTGCTCTATGGACAAAATAAATACTCCCTCTGTTTCATTTTTATTGTCCATTTTTGAATTGCGTGCTATTTTTTAATTGCTCATATCTTTAAATTTATAATGTTTTTCTTAATTTTGAAAACTTTGTATTATAAAATTAATTGAGATCTATCAAACAAAATTCATATTGCATATTTTTTTAAGATCTACACTAAAAAAATATAGGTAAAAGACATAAAATAAAAAAAACAATATAATGGACAATGAAAATTGGACGGAGGGAATACCATTATTGAAATCAGCAACACAAACGTCTTGGAGCATATCCGGATCTGCAGAAACAGAGCTGGAAATGGTGGCTATTACTAGCACCATAACGACCCCCACAGAGAGTTTTCCAGCAGCAACCATGGTTGGAAGGTGTATGAGAAATGTGTCGTGTTTCTAAAAGGTGAAGCAAATCAGACCTTGGAAAAAGCTAGAGTAGCTAGAGGAGTAATAACAAAAGAGAAAAGTTGGGATTTGGATACTGGGAACAAGAAAGGTGGGGTGCCTTATTTATAGGCAGTGGTCATTAGAGAGCGAAAGTCTTCTAGTTAGAGAGAGAGGGAGGCCCCATAAAGCCCCCTCCCCCACAAAGACCGGAAAAAAACTAATTTTATGCCCTTTCTTGGACTGTGTTTTCGAATAGACAATTAGTTACCAAAAGAAAAAATCTATTTCACGTGATGGAGTAAACAAAAAATCTATATACCCATATTGATCTCACTCGACCGTGTCAAATTTTACATCGATATGAATGACAAATTAGATTATATATCAAACAGGATCACATATATGATGTTTGATAAATTTTATATGGTCTAACATGTATCATATACTACACATTGATTGGGAGGATTTTTTTCTCCTCATCGGCTGTATTTTATTATTATTTTTTTTTCTTCTCAACTTCTCGTTGGAAGGTCCCCCAATGTACCCATTATCAAGTTTTTTATCATTAATATTTTTGTCATTTCAAAAAAAAAAAAGAACATTTATCGTATACTGTTTACTGTAATACGATAAAATGTGAAATATGCGGTATTATGAGTTGTGGTATATATACTGAATTCAATCAGTATTACTTTGATGAAACCATACATATCATGTGATCCAATAATATTCTTGCACCATTGATGTTGTCAACCAAAGTGTCATAGTGTCTTGATGATTTGGAGAATGAGGTTTACCTGGAGGAGGATGCATTTCTTTCTTTGGAATTTTAAGTTCGAGGTTTGCTGTTCTGGTTTTCTTTATGGTTTTTAGGTCTTGCTCCTTTGAGTTTCTTTGGTGTTTCGGGTGTGGCTGTAAATGTTGGGTCTTTTGTTTCGTGTTTGGGTTTTAGGTGATGTGTCTAGTTTTTGTCTTAGTGATTTTGTGGCGTTTTGTTTTGTGGAGTGTTTTGTGTCGGGCTTGGCTCGTTGGGTGTTCCCATTATTTTAGGCTTTTGGTGCTGTTGGCTTCTTGTCATCCTTTGGTGTTGATTCTCGGGTGACGTTTATGCCGGTGTGCCTGAGATCCGTTTAATATTTGTATTTTTTTAAATTAATAAAATCTTTTTGCTTAGAAAAAAAAGTGGCATAGTGTCTTACGGAAGTCTCAAATAAAAACCAAAAGGTCAAATACTATTGGAAGGTGATAAGTTATTATAGGGATTTCTTGGGTGGGACCAAGTCCAGTTAAGAAAATAATATGGGTGTGCCATTTATGACCCAGTCCCGTTAAAAAATTAATACTCCATGATAATATGGGAAGTCACGCTAAAGGACCGTCTAAGGGTCTCTATATTTTACAATTTTTAGTACTATTTTTTACATTTGTGTAGTTTTTGGGTGCCACGCGGGTATCACGTGGTGGTACCCATTCGTGATCCGGACCATCCAATCGTATTTTGGACGGTTTGGATTCAATCCCTCTCTCTCCCCTCCCCTCACCCCACCCCACCACTCTCTCTTCTCTTTTTGTCTCTTTTAAATTCAGACCGTCCGAAACACGATTGGACAGTCCAGATTGCCGATAGGATACCACGTGGACAATACCCTACCGGCACCCAAAAATTTCTCCCATACCGTTGGCAGGTGAAGTTTATCTAATTTTCTTGTTGTATTAACGAACTTGTCTAAAACTTGGTATTCAAGTCACAAGCCCGAACGACCCGCTCAAAGATTGTGTTTCGATGGGGATAGAATCAATGAACTTTTTTAAAACAAAAAAACCTTCACCAACCTCGTGCCATTTCCAACTTGCTACGTCTAGGACGTGTGATCTGTCTTCTTATTCTATGTAGTATGTTTTATTGTTTAGATATTGGGTTATATCTCTGATCCTCACGCGTAATTGTGAAAGCGACTATGGACCGAGTTATAGGTATTAATCCAAGGTGTGTGAGCAAGTTGGCTCGAGACACCTTGCATTACCATGTATATATATATATACACTAGCGTTTGTACTCGTTCGATGCACGGGATAAAAAAAATCAATTTGGCCCCATGTATCGAATGGGTACAACACTAGTTGCTTACAAAAATTATTTAATTTTTTTTTTGGTCTCGTGTTCGATTTACGCTAGCATTGGTCTCATTCTATGCACTGAAAGACATATATGTGTGAAAAATAAATTTAGAGTACCACATGACAGCGTCTCAGGAACATAGACTAATTTTTCCTCTATATTCCACCCCCACATCTCTCTCCCTCCATCTCCCACGCGTCCCCTTCTCTTCTCTCACCCCACCTACGTTTCTCTCTCATTTTTTTTTTTAAAACTCAAAAATTCTAGGAATTTATGATTGAGGATTGAGAGGCTTTTGAATTAAAAATTCAAGGAATTTGGGATCAGAGTTTGAAGGTTTTGAAGGCTCACACACATTTGCATAGGATATTGATAGATAGATAGATACATACATGGTAATCTTCGTGCCTCGTGGTTTGGATCTTTTTAATCTTTGTAATTTGCTTTCAAAGATTAATAAAATTAATTATTTTTTTGCTGTTAAAAAAACATATATGTATGTACACGGACTTTTCAAGAGGCACAATGGTTCAAATTTAAATAAAATTTAAGTAATGGCACTCGATTTTAAGTTAATATGTGTTCGAATATTTGTGGAACGACTAGGAGTTTTCCTAAAAAAGCTGCATCGTCTTTATGTTATGTCTTTGTTCAATTTTTTCTTCTTTTGCATTTGTTAATTTTGCGTTAAATTTTTGTGAATTATTGATTCGTCTCGACGAGAGAAATTGAAAAAATAAAGACAGCCTTGGATTTGTGTGCCCCCACTAATGCATGTTTTTAATTAAATCTGTCCCGGAATTCACAATAACTGAGCTGTACGAGTAACCTCAAAACGTGAATGTGTAATGCAAAATCTAAACATTTAGCCAACCCTTTAGTTTTGAATATGTGACTTTCAATTTGCAAGCCAAATCCAAGTAATCGGACAAATTTAAAATTTGAATCTCGCTTTCCTTAAAACTCAAAATTTCCTGGCATTTATTTCATACATAATGTCATCTACTTGTTTGATCGTGAGTAAAGAGGTAAACAAAGTAAGTTTGTAGATTACAGCTTCCATATGGAGTACTCATATGCTATATATTGCTGGTATTTTGTGACCTGTTTTAATTGGGACGGAGCACTAGTATTGAGTTGCAAGGTGCTAAACAACTCCTGATGGCTTTAATTTTGTCGAAGAGGTGTTGCTGGTTTTGGCTCCACAAATATGATTCCTATCAATCCAATGCTTACCCTGCCGGCTGCTCTTTAGAATGGTACGTTGCATGGTTTGATGTGGATATAGATACACGAAAGAAATGCTGATATATAAATGTTGTCCATGACTGGAAGTTTTTGTTGTATTTGGTACCCGTACGTAGTTTGAAGCTTGTCTCTTCGCAACTTCTTGTTGGAAGTTTCTCCCTTTCCCGGCCCTCTCTCTCTCCTCTTTCTTTCTTTCCCCTCTCCTTTTCCCCTCTTTTTTTCCCTTGATGTATCCATCGTCGAGTTTATCCTTAATAATATTTTTTTTGTTTCAAAAGACCAAAAAAAAGCCTGTCTTTAATGTTTTGCTTAAACTAATATATGTTGTAGTAGCTTTCTTGTTTCATTTCGTTTTCAGCATTTTGCTGAATTCTCTCTATCTTGCCTCTTCTTTTCTAATGAGTCCTTTCTCATTGCTTTGGTTTGGGACTTTTGTTCCGTGTACACTTTGTCGAGATATAATAAATAAACTTTTGTTGCCGATTAAAAAAAGAAAAGAAGTTTTCTTAAAAATGAACCAAAACCTAATCTCCAACCCCAAACCTACTCCGCTCCTGCATGCTCTATGTCCCGAGACTCTGACTATTTTATGGAGTAGTATTATAATTGGAGTTGTTATCATTAATTATAATTAGCCAATTCTTTACACAACAGAAATCGGATATAGAATAGATGTCCAAATAATTGTGCTTAGCCGCACAAGTTTTTTCAAGGCTGCGATTATCGAATGATTCTGGCTCCTGCTGGAAAGGGAGACACCGAGGGTGGCAGAAGTTGTTAGTGATGTAATGATTATCTTAGTTCCATTAGTTTCTTTTTAAAGAAAATCTTCTTTACGGTTGTTCCATAAAGAAGAAGTTACGGAGTCCAATTACAACCGTGTTTTTGGACGATCCTGATGTTAATGAAACTTTTTCGGAAAAGAGTTAATTATAACCAAGCATAAATGAAAACGAATATCAGCCATTGATTGCGCCAATAAACGGCTAAGATTGCGCCGCTCCATGAACAAGTTGTTCACGGAGCCTATGTGAAGAAGACTATCTCATCTTTTTAACATGTTTGAATGACAATTTGGAATCGCGATAACGTAAACTACGGATTAGAAGAATCAACTTACAATAGAATATGTCTTCGGACTCAAATTAATGCTTTTGTTGATGCACTACTTCTGTAGCAAATCAAAGTAAAATTTTTTTTAAAAAAACGAAAATAAGCCTCTTATTGGCTTATTTTTGTTTTTATTAAAACAATTGGATCTCGATCGTAATTTTCTACTATATATATGTTCCTCTCATCATAATGAACCAATAATTCACAAAAATTTAAAAAAAAAAAAGGAACTAACAAACGCAAAAAAAAATTAAAGAAAAACAAAATGCTTCAAATGAATTATTTAGCCAAAATGCCCCTTAATTAGGCCATGTGTGCAGAAGTGCATGGTTGTAATTGTTGTTTTAGTTGGTGGGAGGAATTTGCTATGTTTCTATCTTGGGTTTGACTTTGAAAGAAAGAGAGAGAAAGAAATGAGAGAGATAGTGACGCAGCTGTCAAAAGGTGAAAAGAAAAGGGTGAAATAAGATGTTATTGGTATTTAAAACACTCGTCTTATTTCTCGGTAAACACAAGAAGCGATACCGAGTACATAGGTAAATGGATTAAAATACAATATTGATTTACTTTTGGACCCACCAATTATTTTCTTGAAACCGTGAATCCTTATCTCACCCACCCCAGATCACAAAGCAAGCACCCTCTAGGGCTTTCCTCCAAGCTTTGACTTGATTTCATCAACCTCCTGGTATGATATCTGGAAAGCCTTACTCAACACATTGTTCGAGACCGGGGGCATGGCAGCAAATAACGTGGCGGCAATAGCCTGGACACCAGGATTCTGGCTGTTGAACGCAGCAATAGCGGCGGCCGGTTCTTTCCCATTATTCATTTGGAAATGAACCAAACCCTTAGGGAAAGTAAATACGTCACCCTGTTTGATGGTCATGGAAACAAGCACATTGGTTGTGGTAATGAACCCAACATCCAATTCGCCGTAGAGCACGAAAATGATCTCAGTGGCGCGCGGGTGGGTGTGGGGCGGGTTAAGGCCGCCGGGGGCAAAGTCAATGCGGGCCATGGAGACACCTAGGGTGTTGAGGCCAGGAATTTGCATCACATTGGCTGGAGTCACGGTTGAACCCAGCATATTGTTGGTGGGCATTGGCATTGCCAAACGGGAAGAGAAGAAATCCCATGGGCTAAAGTTTGCCTTGCAGGCAAAACCATTCATCTTCACAGCTGTGATTCAGAAATAAGGTACTATTAGTATTAGGTACTGTTTTTATGCAAAAATGAGAACAGAGTAATTACATATATAAGAGTGAAATAGATTAAGGTGGTTTACGCCGAAAGCTTGTATATTTATGGACGAAGATTGACAGCAAAGATTCCTTATGAAAAAAGGAGAGAATACCATAAAACTTAATAATACCAACAGAAACTGACGGAACTGTAGTGAAGCTAACAAAGGTTTCAGCCCCACACATAGTTTATATTCGATACTAGCACTGCTTAGTTATAAGTTCAACTATTTTCGATATAATTAGTATGTTAGTCTCTTATAATTTCAAATTCGATAGTTTGATTCACTCAGAATCCAAGTGATGATTTTAAATTGCCAATGTTTTTCAGTTTATTTCCCAGATAAGAAATACGTACATCAGCATTTTAGTCATTCGAAGAAAAAACGAAATAATTTCACCCTTATTGCCGCATTTCACCAAACTCATTTCAATATCTATTTTACAATCACACTTACTTACACACTCATTTGCACGCCCATACTCACAAGGGTGTGTATATGGATTCTAGAAATTTTGCACACACACTGGGCGTGCATAGTAAATCTGTGAATGTGGGTGTGTAAATGGGTGTAGTTGTACGATTGCTTGTTGAACAATTCGTATGAGCAAAAAAGGGAGACGGGTTTTTGAAAAAATTCAATACCATTATTGAGATCAGCAACACAGACGTCTTGAAGCATATCCGGGTCTGCAGAAACAGAGTTGGAAATGGCGGCTATGAACACCATGATGGCCACCACAGAGAGTTTTCCAGCAGCTGCCATGGCTGGAAAAGGTATGAGAAAAGTATTGTGTTTCGGAAAGGTGAAGCAAATCAGAGAGCTTGAAAAGAGGAGCAATAACAAGAGAGAGAAGTTGGGATTTGGGTACTGGGGACAAGAAAGATGGGTCCCTTACTTATAGGCAGATGTTTTCGGGGGGGGGGGGGGGGGGGGGGGGCGGGGGCGCGCGATAGAAGCCAATGCAATAGCCATTAAACAGGTCCCATAAAACGTTTTTTGTCTTAAAAGTAATACAGAGTGTCCGGACCAGCTTGCATGCATCTCGAATTAGTCCCTACAACCCCTTGTATAGCCACATCACATGCACGCTTACACGTGAGGTAATTAATGTGACAAACTTTATAAGTTATTAACAAGAAAAATCGATTTGAGACCTTAGAATCAAGAAAATATCTAATTTTCAGGCCAAAACCACTTGACGAATATATCATGAGATACTATATTCTGGCACCATTAATAACATTGTTGTCAACCAAAGTAGTGTCGTGTTTTATGAAAGTCTCAAATAAAAACCAAAAATTCAAAACTGTTGAATGGTGATAATGTATACAGTAGTAAGGATTTCTTGGGTGGGACCAAGTCCAGTTAAAAAAATAATATGGGTGTTCCATTTATGACCCAGTCCTGTTACAAAAATAATATATACTCCATACTAATATGGGAAGTCACCCGATTGTCCAAGGGTCTCAATATTTTACCAGTAGTATTTTGACATTTGTGTCCATGCCATTGGTGTTAAGGAAATAGAGTCACAATTGCTTGGGAGTGAAAAATCACTTAATGACATTGGAATCTCTCTATTCATTGTCAATTGTCTTTAAGATGAATATAAAGTTCTATATGGTATCAGAGCGAGGTCCATTTCACCCCACATTTTAAAAATTCACGATCCACATCTTATAATGACAGACTAGCAAAAATGGTGGACAATGATGGATCCAAAAAGTGGCCACGCGTGACAGACCTCAAACACGGCTACACATAAGAAGAGATATTCAGGAAATAGAGTCTCAATTGCCTGGAAGTGGATTAGGTGATCACTTAATTAATAACATTTAAAATCTCTTCACTCATTGTTAATTGATTTTGAGATGGATATAAAATTCAACAATTGGCAGGTGAAGTTCATCTAGTTTTCGAATTCTATTAACAAGCTTGTCTAATAGTAATAACGTATTGTAAAAGTTGTTATTCAAGGCACAAGCCCGTATGACCCGCTCAAAAGATTGTATTTAAATGGGGATATATAGTCGTTGAACTTATCTTCTCTAAGAAAAATCTTCACTAACCTTGTACCATTTCCAATGTGCTAGAACGTATGATCTGTCCTCTTATCCTTCGTGTTATTGTATCTCCGGTTTGACAATATAGTGACAACATCTCCCCAATCATAAGGGTTGGTTGGCCTGGTGATCGCTTGGTTTGAGATTTGATAGTTTGCTTTCTCGTAAGAGTTTATATTCAATTTTCTTTAGCGGCAACTCTTGTGGCCATCTCATAATCCTCACGCGTAATCGTGCAAATTATCATGGAATAATCTATAGGTATTAATTTGAGGTGTGCGCAAACTCGCTCAATACGTCTTCCATTACCATGTATATAGATACATATGTATGTACCTGGAATGGTCAAGAGGCACCATGGTTTGAATTTAAATATAAATTAAGAAATGGTATTTGATTCTAGGATAATATATCTTTGAATATTTGTGAAACGATTGGGAGTTTTTCTAAAAAAGTCACCTTTATTATACCAAATAATTTATGACAGTGTTTTACTAAAATTACTCTAAATTTTCTTTATTCGGATATTTGTCAATCTATTTTTTAGAGTGCAGAATTTTCACACACTTATTTTGTGCAAACAAACTCCTTTCTTTTAATTACTAAAAGGTAAAGTTACATAAATAGTCACCAATTGATTATTTTACCAGCAAAAAATTGTATCAATATTTTGAGAAAGTATGGGGAAGTTTAATAATTTGTGTGCCTCCACTAATGCATATTTTTAAATTCGTTCATGAATTCACAATTAGTAAGCGTGAATGTGTAATGAAATCTAAACATTTGGCCAACCTAGCTTTTAGTTTAATTTGCATATACGATTTTCAATAATTGTGAGTCAAATCCAAGTAATTGGACAGATTTAAAATTTAAATCTAGCTAGTTTTTCTTGAAACTCAAATTTTCTTGGTAGTTATTTCTTACTAATGTCATGTACTTGGTTGATCGTTCAGTAAAGATTACCTTCCATGGAAGGACCTCAAGGCTGTCTTTAATGTTTTGCTTAAACTATATTTGCTGTGGTCCTTTCTTTGTTTCATTAATTTCCTTTTCAGCATTTCGCTGGACTCTCTCTCTCTCTCTCTCTCTCTCTCTCTCTCTCTCTCTCCTTCCTCTGCTTTTCTAATGAGTCCTTCTCATTGGTTTGATTTGGGGCTTTAATTTGGTCGATGTACCATTTGTCGAGATCTAATAAATAAACTTTCTTGCCGATAAAATTTTTTTAAAAAAAAGAGAAAGGAAGCTTTCTTCAAAATGAACCAACACCTAATCTCCAACCCCTAACCTAGCTACTCCGCTCCTGTATTAGCAACTTTTATAATTGGAGTTGTTATCATTAGTAAATTCGTTATCATTAGTTAATTACTTCTTTTACACACAACAGAAACCGGATATAGAATGGATGTCTAAATAATTGTGCTTAGCCGTGGAAGTTTTTTCAAGGTTGCGATTAACGAATGATCCTGTTGTTTTAGATTCCAGGATCCACCACTGCCGGAAAGGGAGGCACCGAGGGTGGCAGAAGTTGCTACGTACATGAATTATCTTCCATTCGTTTCTTTTTAACATGTTTGAATGACAATCTCAAATCGCGTGATAACGTAAACTAATGATTAGGAGAATCAATCTACAATGGAATATGTCTTCGGACTCAAGTTAATGCTTTTGTTGATGCACTACTTCTGTAGCAAATCATAGTACAAATTTTTTGAATAAAGACGAAAAATAAGCCGCTTATTGGCTTATTTTTGTCTGCTTATTTTCATCTTTATTCAAAAAATTAATTGGGTTTCGATCGTATTTTTTTATTTTCTAGATCCTCTTATCATAACAAAGCAATGATAAACAAAAATAATAAAAAAAACCTAGCAAATGTGAAAAAAATTTGAATAAGAATGATTATTTAGCCAAAAAATGCCCCTTAATTAGGCCATGTGTGCAGAAGTGCTGGTTGTCATTGATGTTTTAGTTGGTGGGAGGAATTTTACTATGTTTCTATCTTGGGTTTGCTTCGAGAGGAAGAGAGAAAGAAATGAGAGAGATAGTGACGTGGTTGTCAAAAGGTAAAAGGAAAAGGGTGAAATAGTAATCTCAAAGAGGCCATGGCCGATGAACAGTAAACTACAACTCCATTGTACTTGTAGTATAGATCACTACTACTGTTGAAACATATTTAGATGCTACTGTTATTTAAAATACTCGTCTTATTTCTCGCTAAACATAAGAAGCGAAACCAAATACATAGGTAAATGGACTCAAATACAATAGAGATTTACTTTTCGACCTACCGTCGTAAAACCATGAATCCTTATCTCAATCAACAATAACAGAAAAATAAGAAAACCAACACCATATCCACTCCAGATCACAAAGCAAGCACCCTCTAGTGCTTTCCTCCAAGCTTTAACTTGATTTCATCAACCTCCTGATATGATATCTGGAAAGCCTTACTCAACACACTATCCGAGACCGGGGGCGTGGCAGCAAACAATGTGGCGGCAATGGCTTGGACACCAGGATTCTGGCTGTTGAACGCAGCAATAGCGGAAGCCGGTCCTTTTCCGTTATTAATTTGGAAATGAACCAAACCCTTAGGGAAAGTAAATACGTCACCCTGTTTGACGGTCGTGGAAACAAGCACATTGGTTGTGGTAATGAACCCAACTTCCAATTCTCCGTAGAGCACGAAAATGATCTCGGTGGCACGTGGGTGGGTGTGGGGCGGGTTAAGGCCGCCGGGGGCAAAGTCGATGCGGGCCATGGAGACACCTAGGGTGTTGAGGCCTGGAATTTGCATCACATTGGCTGCAGTCACGGTTGAACCCAGCATATTGTTGGTGGGCATCGGCATTGCTATACCGGCAAAGAAGAAATCTAATGCTTCAAAGCTTGCCTTGCAGGCAAAACCGTTCATCTTCACAGCTGTAGAACAGAGTAATTACATAAGAGTGAAGTATATTAAGGTGGTTTGGACGAAAGCTTATATTTACGGGCAAAGAAATAACTCCACCCTTATTGCCGCATTTGACGAAAATCATTTATGCTAAAATGTAAAATATGTACAGTATAACAAGTTAACAACTACTATTTTTTCCTGAATGAATGTTTGACTCTTCGTTGGCTCCCCGAATCGAAATTGTGTCTCCGTCCAGCCACGATGGGTGTGATATTCATTAGTTACACTCACATAAATGCCTAGAGAACTAAGCAACTTGTAATTGAGTAAAAAATACCCCATGTTAATTTGTATTTGCCTGTCACGAACAGACTAAAAAATCCGGGTCGAACTCGAAACACCATTCGCAAATGCATACACGAGTTTGATAATTAGTAAACTTGCGAGTGCGGGTGTGTAATGGGTGGTGTTGTAGCATTTACTCGTTGAACAATTAGTGTGAGCAGAAAAAAAGGGAGACGGGTTTTTGAAAAAAATTCAATACCGTTATTGAGATCAGCAACACAGACATCTTGAAGCATATCCGGGTCTGCAGAAACAGAGCTGGAAATGGTGGCTATGAACACCATGATGGCCACCACAGAGACAGAGAGTTTTCCAGGAGCTGCCATGGCTGGAAGAAGTATGAAAGTTGTTGTGTTTCCGAAGGGTGAAGCAAATCAGAGAGCTTGAAAAGAGGAGCAATAACAAGAGAGAGAAATCGGGATTTGGATACTGGGAACAACAAAGGTGGGTGCCTTACTTATAGGCCGAGGTTTTTAGAGAGAGAGAGAGAGAGAGAGAGAGAGAGAGAGAGAGGCCCCATAGAAGTCAAGGCAATATCCATGAAACAGGTCCCATAAGTCCCCCGCCCCCACAAAAAACTGAAAAAACCTCTATTTTTCTGTCCTTGTTGGACACTTTCGTCTACTAACATCTATTTTCGCGTGGATGGTTAAAAAAAAAATTCGATTTTCTTAACCTGGTCTCATTCATCAAATCTTACGTTGTTTGGTTTGACCGGACATGAATAGCCGATCGGATTATACATAATACATATCAAACAGACCATATATCGGATGTTTTGTTAAATTTTTTGTGGTCTAACATTTATTGTATTCTTTATGTAATGTAATAAATTCTGAAATATACAGTACAATGAGTTGTGGTAGAATTATTTCAACCGTTATTACTTCGATGAAACCATTCATATCCTGGGATCCTATATTGTTGCATTATTAATCTTGTCAACCAAATAGTGCCATCAAGTAAAAGGAGTTTTAACGCTTTTATCTTCTCAACTATTCAAAATATGTTTACTGCATCCCTCGTCTACCAGTTTCGTCTACTTAATCCTTCTGCTATATATGATTTGTTTCAAAACATGTTTTTTTTTAAAAAAATGCTTATGAGTTTGAAAAACCTGTTAAAAAAAATTGGTTAATTTCTTTTGAATGAAATTCTATTTTGCATCTTGTTCTTATGAATTTAATTAATTTATGTATTTTATTACTTCTATCATTTTCTTGTTGGAGTTGGTATTGGAATTCTTTGTCTATTTGCTATGATGTTTTACAAGTTTTTCAAAATATGAATTTGCGTTAAGTTGATACCATTTTTTGTTGCTCCCTTTTTCTTTTTAATTCCTCTTTGCTCCTCTGTTTTTTTCTTTTCTAAAGAGACGTTTCGTTATGTATGTTGTGTATAATGATGACAAAAAAGAGATGTGTATGCCCTATTTTTTACAGTTCACATGGACATGATGCTCACCCAGGACAAGTTTTTTTGACATTTGTGTCCATAAAATTGTGGGCAGGACTAATGCTATCATTTCTCATATTTTCAGACAAGCTAAACAGTTTGCAGATTGCTTTGCTCGTCTTGGGTCACAACAAGAAGATGAAGATTTGTTTGTCACTAAGGCTATTCCGTTTTGCAGCGAGGGAATTTGTCCTTGCGGATGGCATGGGGGTTGGCTATCTTAGAACCTAGTTGGTTCTTGCTTATCCTATTTAGGATGATTTGTAATATGTTACTTGTAGTATGACTCGATTTCGCTAGTGTTTTATAATATTTCCGTTTGACCAAAAAAAAAAAAAAAGAAGCTATTCTTGGAGCAATTTTCTTGTTTCCATTAACAAGCTTGTCTAATAAAATACTCCTCCTTTAGTTGTTGCTATTGAAGGTATAAGATAAGCCCGTATGACCCGCTCAAAGATTGTATTTAAATGGGGCTATATATATATTGAACTTATCAAAGAAAAACCAATTCAATTACCTAGCTGGTACCATTTCCAACTTGATAGGATACATAGTATATATGATCTCTGTCTTCTTATTCTTTGTTTTATTGTTTAGGTTTTTTGGGTACGTTGTATATCTCTGGTTTGACAATATAGTAGTAACACAATGGCTTGGGCTAATCAAGAGGCGCCCGTACGTGGTTAGAATCTCAGAAAAGTTAACCGATAGTTATGACCACCAAAATGAAGAAGAAGAAAAAAAAACCGATAGTATACTCTCAGGATTTGAACTCAATATTTTCGATATTCGCGGAACGGTTGACAACATATATATATACGCAATGGATTAGTTGGGACAAAGTTCTGGATACTTTCATTAGGAAAGCAAATGTACTAGTAAACAATATTGACTTCTACTGTCTTTGATCGGTATTTGACTGAAACTCGACTTGTTTATTTTAGTTTTTTTCTCTCGTTGAGGGTGTCTAAGGCTTCATTCCAACTAATCTATGAAAATATATTGTCCATATAAATATCGAGACATTACTATAGCTAAGCCTTACTAATTAATTTGCCACAAGAATGATAAAAAGATAGAACCTCACCTTTCATTTCTCTTTAAGAAAAATATTATTAGACAAAACATTTATCGATCTTCGGCAATCTTGATTTTTAGCATGAAGGTTAAACACACGAAGACCTACTACATGAATGTTTCATATTGTGAAATAGGACCATGATGATTCTCGTTTAGCGTCACGTGAGAGGATTTTGACTCAATTTTGAATATGTGACCTTTCATTTTGGGAGTCAAACCCCAAGTTGCCCAACAGATTTGAATCGGGCTTTACTTAGAACTTAAGATCTTTTTATACATTGTGCCCAGTGAGCTGACATTAACTAAACAAGAAAACAGGAAAAATACATATTCATGTATACTTTTTACATCTTTTAATACACATTTACATATTATTGTCAGCCCATTGAGCTGATTTTAAAATTTTCCTAAAACTTATTAAAAAAATTCTTGTTATTTCTAATTTCGTACATAATGTAATCTACCGAGGGATACTGAAAGGTACTTATAAACGGTTTTGGATAAGAAGCAAAGAAAGCAGAGTACTACTTTCTAGATTACCTTGCATGGAAATGATCACATGGACCCCAATTTTGGTAGTAAAATTTTGCATTGGGGCCAGTACGGAAGTTTTGTTGAAAATGAATCAAAACCTAATCTCCAGCCCGGCCCAAACCTACTCCTCCTGCTGTAGTTTCTAAATTAATTAAATCAAGTTGTTGATTATCGTTAATAGTTGTTGATTTTTTTAGTCAGCTTGACCAACTTGGTTATGAATTAGGTCCCGTTCCAGAACACCTTCTTAAAAAATAAATACTTATTTTATATTTTCAAACTCAAAGATAACGTAAATGAAAAAAAAAATTTAATTTTTTTTATATCGTATTAAAGATCTCGATGAAATCTATCAAACAAGATTCATATTGATAAAAAAATTATTTGCATAATCACATAATTTTTTAGCTGAAAATTGCCTTCTTAAAAACAAGATCCATATACGCACTCTTATGTAAACGTTAGGTATTGGTTTGAAGTAGTCCCCACAAATTTTCCGAGCTTCGAGTACATTTTCTAAAGAATGCACATTTCTCGTAGCACACGCGAGCTCCAATACTTTTCAACTGCAATTACAGGTGAGCGAAAAAATCGTCAAATCGCAATCCAATCCAAACCAAACCAAACCAAATGTTTTGATATGCAATTTTTGATATTGTGGTTTGGTCTTGATTTTAAAAAATTCAAATTTGAGTTGAATGGTTTAGTCTGTGAATTTACGTTAACAGTTTTGCTTCCAAATCAATGCGATTCTGCAAACCGTATATATACATACGAAGAATTTAATTTAGATATACCAAATAAGCATTGGCTAAGCCATAGTTAGTTAATTTACTGCTTTAATACTCCAGTCCACCGTCCTATTCCTCCATTGTCATGCATGACTAATTATATCCTAAATTTTATATAGTTTATGAGTTTAGTGATACCTCGCATTCCACTATTCTATTCTTTGTTGATATTGATTAGTTTTGGTGATTTCAATATATGTTATGGTTACCTATGAAATTTTAAGTACTTTCAAATAGATTATGAGCATGCATGATATCTTAGCTTTCAGGCAAACCGTGATTAAGAAATCAGAACTGATCCGTAGTTTAATGGTCTTAATTGATTTAGTTCAATAATGACCCTAAGAGTTACACTAGTGTCCACTGTAGTAATATTTATCACGTTTTTCTAATAAAAATTTTAAATTACAGCTATCTCAATTAGACTTTCGTTTTCTATTTCTTTCCCCTTTGCTTCTATCTTAAATTTTTTATTTTTTTAAAAAAAAATATACTTGATAGTAGCATTTATTTATGTATATTTAGCAATAGAGGTCTAATTGTGCTTAACCGTGGAATTACTTTTTTTTCTAAAGGTTGCAATTAATAAATGATCCTCTTGTATTGGAATATTCCTGACTCCACCCCCTGCTGGTACGGAAGGGAAGGGAGGAAGCAGTTGTTGCATGATTTATTTTACTAATTTTTTTTTCAATCGATATAAGAGATCATATTTTTACATCAAATATAAAATATATCGTACAAACTCGAGACACTACATTAATTATGAGAATTTACAAGATAATCAAGCCCAACAACTCCACCACTATAAGAAATAAACTTATTATAGGATAGAAACAAAGAAAGAAAGAAAAATCCCTCTAAGGGAAGAATACCAATATGCAGGTGGGGAGACTTATCGAACTACTGACCTCCTAGTGAAATGCAATAGTCCTTGTCAACTGAGCTAGCCCCAATTGATTGATTTATTTTACTAATTACTTTGGTGTTTTTTAAATGGTCGCATGAAGCACAGCTTGGATCGGAATCGATGAAAGACCCACAAATTAATTACACCAGAAGGGTCGTTTTCAATTAATTGAAGTGTAATGAATCATGTGACAGAGGTGCATCATGGGATAATCAAAAGCATATTCCAAAACAAAGCACGATTAAGTATGCTTAATCAAACTACTTTGGACTATGTCCTCTAGAATTTCACGTTGATGCTTTTCCAAATTAAACGAAGGACAATTAAGGATACTTTATTACTTCTTTTTAAGGTTTTTTTTTTTAATATTGGTTAGTTAGCCTCGTCGTCCAAATCCACCTACTACAAAGTTGGCAGGGATTGGTTTTCAAAAGGTGCATTTTGATTCCTTCACTACTACAATAATAGATATGCGCCACACTAAGGAGATTTACAAAGATCACGGTTTTCAGTGAAAGCGTGATAAAAAGTGGTACTTAAATTTTTTTATCTCAGTTTAAGTCTAAAGTTGAGATAAAAAGTGGATTTTAGCACGAAATAAAAGACCTCACTGTTGCGGCGAGATAAAAGAAAAACAATCTCACCCTTGCGGCATGATAAAAGATTTTAGGGAGAAAAAAATAAGATAAAAGATCTCACTCTTGTGGCGAGATAAAAAAGAAAAGACCTCACCCTTGTGGTGTGATAAAAAAGAGAAAAGATCTCACCCTTGTGGCGTGATAAAAGATTTTAAGGTAAAAAAGAATGAGATAAAAGATCTCGCTCTTGCGGTGAGATAAAAGAGAAATGACCTCACCCTTGTAGCATAATAAAAAACTTTAGCGCGGAAAAAAGTGAGATAAATGATCTCACTCTTGCGGCGAGATAAAAAACCTACCTATTTAGGCGCGCAGTCTAAATTTTCACGTGGGCGGACTGGTACTCATTTAGGCAGATTTTGAAAAGTTATGTGAGAAAAACTATGTCGTTTAAGAATTTTGAAAAGTTCTTTTTTTTCTTTTTTACAAAAGATAAGAAGATTAGCCCTAATTATTCTCATCCCAAAAAATCTTTACGTTTCATTTTCATCTTCACACCCAAAAAGATCGAGAGAGAGAGAGAGAGAGAAGGCAAATCCCACAACTGGATTCTACCAGTGCCCAATTGTTTCTTCGACAACGGGCGGACTGTTCCTCTAGTGCCCGATTTTCACGTGGACGAGCCGTGATCTTTATAGTTTATTGTAATAGTAAAATTTAGTTACTTCGGATGTCTTCCAAGTATACGTTTGACACATTGGGTAAAAAAATAATTATATTATTATGGCTTAGCTTTATTTAAAAAAGGATTAAAATCCGATTGAGAAGCCACACAAAATCCATGTGAAATGGTTAGTTTATAAAATAAAAAAAAATTTAAAGTTTGTTTATAATGTTACAATCTGCAGGTTGTGATAATTTTTATAAAAATACAAAGTGCACACTACAACAAAAAAAAATACTATTGTTTACTAAATTTACTAGCTAAAACTAAATTTTCGCCCCAAGAAAATATTTTGGTGACCAACAACTAATTTTGATTGGCAAAAGATCTGTTGTCATATTTTTAAATTTTTTTAAACAATATTTATATATGTATTTTTATATATTTTAATATCATGTTAATTGCATTTCAAAAAATTTAGCAAATTTTAAGAAAAAAAAGTTTTCTCACTTTAAGAAGTAAGTATAAATATTTTTGTTTTCCTAATGTAACAGACGTTCTTGGCTAGCTTAGTGGTAAAGGCTTGAGAAATCAACTATAGGTGCATGGGTTCAAAACTTGGTAATGACAAGAAAAAATGGTCTAGTAGATATAAAGAAAAGATCACGCGTAATGGTTTTTCATCTCAGTTTATGGTGGTGTGATCATTTTAAACTTTTAATCACGGCTATAGACCGTGATCTAAAGTGATATACAATCACACCCAGAAAAGAGAAATGATCAAGCCCAAGAGAAATAATCATAGCTTATAACCGTGATAAAAGAGAAACGATCACACCTTTTGGCCGTGATTGTTTCTCTCTTTCAATCACGGTTTATAACCGTGATAAAAGAGAGTGACTTACAATCACACCCAAATCCATCACGGTAGCAAGAGTGTGATGAAAAACTTACAACCACAGCCAATAACTGTGATCTTTATGGTTTATTGTAGTAGTGCTTATAATACTCCGATCCTCATCCTAGCTGGGAGATAATTTCTTGTCCGGAAAGCACTCGGCAATTGCGGGAGGGGTATTGTTTGTCTTTTGTTTTACTTGCTGTCGGTGAAATTAATATGGTGTAAACAAGTATCGGATAAGGGGACGTCGGGCGAGTGTTTGGACATCCTCCTCCTAGGCTCCTAGCTAGCTCATGATTGTTCGGTTTGGATTTTAAAGAAGGTTTTTGGGATAATGAATGGAGGGAGATAGAAAGATAAACTTATTAGGGGTAGTGTCCTGATATAGTGCTGCATTTTGAGACCCACAACGAACAAGATAGATAATTTGAATTTTATAATTAGCACGCAACAATGTATCGAAACCGCATATTGTGCGTAGTATTACCTTGAGCCATGCCCAGCAGATGGAGTTTACAACTATCGTCGGTCCTGGTCTTTATCGAGCAAGGTGTGACACTTGAACACATACCCGCACCAGTAGTATCCAGGGGATGCGAATGTTGTACTAACTTGCTTAACGTCAGATCCAACATCCAAGAAAATGAAGTTCACATTCACATCTGACCATTTCCAATTCAATAGCTCTAAAAATGTGCACACAAAAAAAAAAATTTAATCTCAGGTCACACGTACGCGCATGAGAGTTGAACATCAGTAATGAACATTAAAGTTAGAGCTAGAAACTACATATTTTCTAGTCGATATCCAATACTTGGAGTAGGATTGAACTGGTCATCCCACACCAACGCCAGATTTACACGCATAACTTCACATTTTGTTTCTGGAATGGTATGTCGACAAAATGGACTTTGGTGTAGCTTCAGTACTGTCAATTTAAGGTGAATGAAGCAATGGTATGTCGACAAAATGGACTTTGGTGTGGCTTCAGTACTGTCAATTTAAGGTGAAACAAGAGAGTTGCTAGTTGAATTTGTCAAGTTTGGGGATTGGTTTTTTTTTTTTTTTGGATAAGTAAGATTTGGGATTGTCGTCCTCGATCGTTATAGGTGTTACGGAGCAATACGGTGATTAACTAAGCCTGCTAGTGGGCTGTTTGATTGAAACCACGGATTACTCGGTCTATTGTAGCAGATTCCGAGTCGTCCAAAAATAAGGGACCAGAACAACATTGTGACTGAGGGGGTGTTTTCACTAAGGAAAAACTTGGAGATTTTATTTATTTTTGTTGAAAATTTGTTAGTTAATTCTGGTAGTAAATAAGTTAGTGAAAAATATCAAGTTGTTTCCACTAGTGAATAAGTTGTTGACGGGTATGTGAGTAAAAAAGTTCTTTGTAAGTGTAAACGAGATGGTAAAACATTGAAATTTGTTAATTAGTGTAAACGACTTGTAAAAAAACTCCTAAGTCACTACAAGAAATTTGATCAACACCAGCGCTTGCAAAAAATGCTACAATAGGAGGTCTATACCAGCGCTTTTTTTAGCCGCTGCTAGAATGGGGATTTCCCAACGCTCAAACCAAAAGCGCTGGAATAGACTGATCCTTTCCAAGTGCCCAAGCAAAAGCACTGGAATAAGCCCCTCATTTACCAGTGTTTAGAAAAAGCGCTGGAATAGACTCTCCATTTCCCAATGGCCTAGGAAAAAGCGCGGGAGTAGATCGAATGAAAAAATAAATTGATCGACCAAAATCTAATAATATTACTATATGTTATACATTTTTTAATACTCTTTGATCAAATGTGTAGCGATACCCGATCAACTTCATTCTTGGTACGATTGATGAATTACGTAATATCTAAAAGACAGACAGTTCAGATCGAAAAATAAAAACTCTTGTGGGGGTCAGGTTGCGATCTAATACTTTAATGCCTATGGATGCATCAAATGTTGTCCGGTCAGGCAGTCGTCGATATCCAATAATCGTTAATTTTTGTGACAATGATGGATCAAGTGTGTAGCGATACCCGACTAACTTTATTCTTGGTAAAAATGATGAACTCCATCATATGTAAAAATAGACGGTTCAAATAAAAAAATAAAGACTTTGGTGAGGGTCGGAATGCATCTAATACTTTAATGCCTCGATCGCGACACAATCATGATGATCCAATCCGTTCATTTTGTTGTCCTTGTTGATTAAATCATTCCCGTAAGATTTTGCATCAATCAAAATAAGCAATATTCTCATTAGATGCATTATTTGGGGTCGTAATGATAGTGGTGGGAGAAGATCCTGTAAAATACAAATATAAAAACTACTAAAATAAAGCTTTTGAAATGTTAGTGGAACAAAAATAGAGCATAGAACATAAAAAATAATTCTCATGGGAGGAGTGATTCACCCTTTTTATAATAATAGTAATCTACTTAATAGTTAACAAAAAAATAGATGCTAAACATATGTTATATATTAACTAATTCAAAACATGTAAAGAAAATGGTGTTTGGTCTAGTGGTTGGAGGAGGTATGCATAGGTGTCAGCGAGGCCAAGGTTTAGAGTTCAAAACCTTGTAACAGCATTGGTGCTTCCCGCCTCGTGCATTTTGGTTTTGGGTAAGGGGGTCTATGCTAGCGCTTTAAAGCGCTGGGAAACAAAGCGTTCGTAAAAATTAATCTATACCAACGCCCACAAAAAGCATTGGGATAGTACTATTGCGGCGGTCGTGCACCAGCGCTTTACTCAAGCGTTGGTATAGGGCACAAAGGTCTATAGCAGCGCTTTGTAACACATTTGCCAACACTTTTGGCCGCTGGCAAATTTTGTTTTTTCTTGTAGTGAGTTTTTTCCGTTTTTCCTCAGTGGAAACACGGCCTGAATGAAGAGTGTAAAGTTGTAAACATAGTAATATTCAGGCCTCATTCGGAAATTTGATAGATTGGAAGAAGATAAGGTACAAAATGAACCAAGTCACTATCGATGCAATATGCTTATGCATTGTGTTTACATGGCTTACGCATGTCAATCATTCAAAACATGTGCCTCAAGAAGTATGCATTTCAAAGGTAGCGAGTTAATTTTGTCTCAAAAGTGCCATCACTTTAATGGCTTTAGGTAAGAAGTCACTATAATGGCTTTAGGTAAGAAGACTTGGGGTTGACTCTCTCTCTCTCTCCACAATGCCACAATCAGAGGAGAAGAGAGACGATCTTCTCCTCTGCTTGTGTCATTGTGACCAGAGAGAGAAGGTGGATGGAAATAAGTAAATACCATATCTTTGGTTTCGAAAATTTCTGTCATGCTCCCAAGTGGTATGGGAGCATGATGTTCACATTGAATATGGGCTCTTAGATTGAAAATATGTAAATCACAATCGTTAGATCAAAATCACTCACAAAAAGTGAAGTGAATTTGCTAAAAACAAGATGGTTTCATTATTTTTCTAGCTAAAAAATCGCAACATTACTTACCATTAAAACAAAGCTCACATAATATTTACTAAGGCAATACTTACTATGTTATATGGCTACACGAGAGTACTACTTAGATGTTTTGACAATCAATGATTGAGATGGTTGAGATCCTCTCATACAATCCAATGATTGGGAATAATTGGGACCCAAAAAAAAAAATTTGGGAGCATCATAGCCATTACCCTTTGTTTTTCATTTATCTATAGTACATAATATAAAGGTGTAGGGCTCATCCATACTTAACAAAAGGCAAGTTGTTGCTATGGTTGAGATTACTTTAATCCAACAATTTAGGCTCATTCTCCTCCTTTCAGTAAAGTGTTCACACTCCTTGCACATATTACACAATTGCTGTGTGGGTTTATTAACTTCTAACAACTGTGCATTAATATCTCTGTAATTTTTCATAAATATAAAAAGAGAGAAGAAAACCAAAGCTTTCCAGATTTTTTCTCCTCTATGTGTTAATTTGAAGAATGTATATGAGCGTTCAGGGAACACAAAAAAAGACACTCCATCTCAACCATTGAAACCAATGATTAAGATTAGAAGTTCACAAAAAATTACTTCTAGTCGCGAAGAATTACTCCTGATCGCGAAGAATTACTATTGGCCTCGAAGAATTGCTCATGGCCACCAAGAATTACTCTTGCCCGCCCAAAATTGCTCTTGGCCACCAAGAATTACACTTAGCCACCAAGAATTACTCATGGCCGCCAAAAATTGCTCTTGGCCATCAAAAATAACTTCAGACCGTCAAAAATTACACTTGGCCAGCAATAATTACTCATGGCCGCCATTCTGCCATGAGTAATTCTTGCCGGGCAAGTGTAATGTTTGACGGCCATGAGTAATTATTGGCGGTCATGAGTACTTCTTCGCGGCCATGAGTAAATCTTTGTAGCTAAGAGTAATTCTTTGCGACCTCATCCTTTGATTACTGATCATCCTTTGATAAATTTCTAAACGATGATCGGTAATCATATCCTTCCATTCGAATTGGATTCTCTTTGACATTTGATAAGCCCTCTATAATGTAAATAATAGAGCTTATCTCTCTCATTTTTGTCACACACAAGTGCATAACTTGCTTGATTTAAATGATATTGCACGAAATGTGTATTTTTAGTGTTTTCAGGTGAATCACGTGAATAAGGCGTGTTTTGACGCCATGGATCAACTCTAAGGGTATCCGTACACCTGAGGCCATGTGGCACTCCATCATCGAATCCCAAGAATGATGAAAAGTAACTTCGGAGGGTGTGCAGGACAACGGAAGCCCAAAGGACATGGAAAGGCTAAAGACATAAAGGAGAAAGAAATCTGTCCAGCCGCTACCCGTAATCCCAAAATGGTACTACCCGTAGCCAGTGATCAGAAGCTGTGTCCAAATTGCAAAACGAGACTACTACCAGTAGCCCAAAAATGGTCCTACCCGTAGCACCTGGAAATTTCTGCAGATTTTATGCCCGACTTTTGGACATTTCAGGGGTAGTTTAGACTTTTATATCCCGAATGTTTGGGACTATAAATAGTTTTTAATCACATTTTGAGAGGATATCTTTCATTTTCAGCCCTAGGAACTTCTCTCTCTACCTCCCTCTCCTCTCAAACTCTTCATCTCTCTTCAAAGGAGATTGAAGAGTTGGGTTTTGAGGTATTTCTTCTTCATTAATGTTGTAGGTACGGTTGAGATCTTTCGTAATCTTAAGTTTATTTTCGTTTTTATCCATGAATCGTATTTATCTTTTTATGCTTGTTCTTCATTCTTGTTCTATGGTTGAGTAGTGATAAAGGCTTGGTCATGGGGTGATTTCTATCTCGTGACTTCGGTAGTTTAATGGCTTCTTTCATTTTTTGTACTTAATGTGGTTTGTGAATGAATTAAGTTCATTTTTATGTAACAAAACCTAGGGTTGTTAACCTCTTTGATTATGTGTAGGCAAGGACTTGATCTCTTGCCACATATAATGCTTGGAACTATGTCACTCTAAGTGTTTACCAAAATGCCTCAAAGAACTTGTTGAACTCTAATCTTTGATCTAAACTTAGGGTTGTTAACTTCTTTGATGTCGTGTCGACAACTCTCCTTGGCACACGGCATGCTTGGAACTCTGTCACTCTAGGTGTTTGATAAAATGCCTAAATGAGTTCCTTTCCATCTCCAAACCTTGTTGTATGAGTTAAACTTGATTTTCATGGTTAAATCTTTTGAGTGAGATCAAATGACAATGACTCTTACTTGAGTTATCGAAGAGAAGCACTGAACGACCCAAGTTATGGGCGGAAGAAACCCCAGACCTTGCCGCTTTTAATTTCTAGTCAAACTTCATTTTCAATCAAGTTAGGAGGTAGAGAGAATTTCAATCACTCAAAAGTTGACCGTCTCAAAGCCGAACCTAAAGGTTGGCGGTCCTAACGCTAAAAACCCTTTGTAAATCAAACCTCCGGCCTAGCTCCATTGGCTCCCTGTGGATTCGACCTCGGACTTCCGAGTTTATTATGCTGCAACCGACCTAGCCCTACGCTTGGGGCGCTCTTTACTAGGACACACTTTGGTCGAGCAAGCAACATTATCTTTTTACATCAACGTTGGTTTATGGGCTCACTCAATTGAATACCAATATCAAAACCCTCCAAATGTCATTTGAATTTTCAATAAGGAACTACATTATGGAAATTGTAAAGATTCATTGAAAATTTCCACTCCATGAAAGGTTCTAGAGAGCTCCGAATCTTCAGTGTTGTGCTCTTCCAATGTCCTCAAAATCTGCAATTTGCAGCAACTGATGGACCGAAAGCATTCCAACCAAAGCCATCCCCTTCAAAAGGCAGCGGAAAAAAAAAAGTATTAGATGCATTATTAAAACCAAAGTAAATTCCCATCAGCAGTGATAAATAAATAAGTAAAGGCATGAGTATGAGATACAACAAGAGCAAAAGACTAGGAGTGAAATTAACTACTAGTTACCTGCTACCGATCGGCCAATGTTGCCTAAACGAACACCTTCGGAATCAGCAGTTGGCAGCGGCTGAAATTGAGTGTGTGTAGAGAGCTCTGCGTAGAACACTATGTAGACTGATAAATTTCGCTTAAAAAAAGTGGGAATAACAATAATATACTAAATGATTTAACACCATTTGTTAAAGTTTAAGGGCCACTTACAGTCATCGGATCAAAACCAGCAGCGCCTGTAGGACAAATGAGTTATGCGCGCTTGAGCACAAATTCCTTCAGAGCACTTTCCAGTTGATGCAGTGCTGGAAATGTTTAGTGCACCGAAGGAAGGGATGAGACTTGGCGTGAAAGGAGTATTACTCTGTCCGGATACAGGATGAGTCCTCTGAAATGAGTGTTCAGCTGACTGAGAAAAGAAGGATTGGGCAGTGATTAGTCCAGATGATGAGGGTGACACAGAGCTTGGGGCTACTGATCCAAATAGAGAGAAGCCAGAGGAGTTGAGTGTTCCATTTCCATATAGTGCACGTATAAAAGTATTAGTAATTTTTAAGGGTAAGTTACGGTTGCTTAACCAGACAGATTTGGTGGAAACTCGAATTGTGTGCTTGAGAACAAATTTCCAGCAGATGCGGAACCATTTCCAGTGAATGCAGTATTCGACATGTTTGATGGACATCGTCCCCACTCTCTCTCTCTCTCTCTCTCTCTCTCTCTCTCTCTCTCTCTCTCTCTCTCTCTCTCATGTGGTTTGCTCAATTACATAACAGTATCACATCCGGTTTTCTATGTTTGTTATCACTTCCGCACAACAAATCAGTCCCCAAATCCAAAAATTTTGAGTACTTTTTCTAAAGCATGCACCAACGTTGTGGCAGGAGCATTGTACTTTTTTTTTTATGGTGGACAGGGACAGTCCCAGCCTGTTCGAGGCTTAAGGTGAGAGTCTCTGACTTTTGTGGGCTTTCTCATCAAGAATCCCAACAGGACCAAGGGGTGGGACAAGCAGTAAATGAAGCCCATAGTGCTTGGGCCCGGGTGGTAGCCAAGTAGCCAACCATAGAGAAGATGTAATTTCCCATATATCCATCCTCTAATCTTAAATGGCTTGGTAGTTATTGGCTCACAGAATAATATTAGAGCTTCTCTACTGCATGGTATTGACTTACATGTGGAGCTACGTCCTGCGTTACCGAGAAAGGAAATTCGACGCCAGGTATTAGAAGAATCGCTGAGTAAAGAAACGAATGAATCGGAGTCTGAGAGTAGTATTCTTGGCATCAACAGACCCCTAGATGAGATACAATCTACGATTCTGGCTGGCAAAAGATTGGAGTGGAGTTTTCTGAAAATCATGTCAGGGCCATGGCAAAGCTGATTGAAAATTAAAGAAGATAAAGAGTATAACCTTCTACTAAGGGTCCGATGTGAGTCGGTGGTTTGAGTTTTGTCATTTCATGTAATAACCCGTACTTTGTTTTGTTTGTGACTAATGTTTTGTGTTGAGCACCGAAGTGGTGCCAAAGTCAAGGTGGCGGCCAGTCAGGGTAGGCTGTCCATGCGCTTCTATAGGCCGTCACCCTTTGCATGTTTCTTTTTCTTTTGCAACCTCGGTCATTATAAGCCTAATGAAGCCCTTAGTTGACCCAATGCATGTTGTTTGACTCTCTTGCATGCATGTTTTATATTTAGCTATGGATGTGTGGTATCCTGATTTCGTTGAGCTTTCATTGTTATAACTAGCGTCGTTTTGATTGGCACGTGGTGGCTTTTTGTTCTACCCCACATTGATTGCCAAGCGCCTCGCATGGGATGTTGAGTGTTCCGGTGAGTGTGAGTGACACTTTGACTTTGTGGCGACATTTTTATCTCTACAATTGTTTTGGTGCGGAATTGTTCGAATTTTAGTTAAGGGCATGCATGTGACTGAGTTAAAGGTGGTAGTGAGCAGAAAATTTTATGTTCACTTGATTTTTGTACAGGTTGCATATCCCTCGTTTCCCTTGTTTTGTTATTTTATTTCGTTCATTGCTAGGGACTAGCAATGCTCAAGTTGGGAGATGTGATAGGCGCGCGGAATTCATGAATTTAAGCGCCTAAATAAGGGAAATTAGCGCGTTAGACGTGCATTTAATTCTCATTTTCCATTTAATGCGTGCACGTGGTTGGGTTTTGTGTTTGAGCTTGATTTGCAGGAAATTGAGATGTTTTGGCGCTAACGAGAAGTATTCGGAAAGGCCATGATGGAGTTAGAGCGCTAGGAAGGCTTTGGAGACTAAATGTTGAAGTAGAACTCAAGAGGAAGTGATCAGAATCTCCGTGAGCGCTACAGGGGAATGAGTTCAGCGCTCAGAAGTGGCATAGCGTGCTGCACAAAGTGATCAGAGAGTTGGAGAGCGCTACACCAAAAATGGTGTAGCGCTACCTAGAGGTTAAGAGAGAACAACGGCCAAAGCTAGGTCAACGAAGTCAACGCCTGAAACAAGTTCGCGAGCGCTATACCATTTTTGGTGTAGCGCTACCGAGGGTGTTAATTGGCTATGGAACGGTGGCGTTTTGGGTCGTTGCGGGTCCGATTCCGATTTGTTTTAGGATTTTAATTGCAATTAAGGGATTAATATAAAAGCCCTCTTAACACTAGTTGCTAGGTTAACAAAGATACGTACGTTTTATTTTTCTTTGCTTCTTAACTTTTGGCTGCTGTTTTTAGGAGATTATTTTCAGATTCAATTTTGATTAAAGTTCTTTAAAGATTTCCAGTATTAAATTGGTGTTCTTCTTTGGTAATCGAATCCGTTATTTTTTCGCAAGTCTGTGGTATTGTGTTATTATTTTTATTTCAATTGATTGAAGCATGTTTAGACCAAGGGTTAAAATTATTGCTGCATTCAATAAAGTTATGAGTGAGTAGATTCATAGAGTGTGGCCACAGGGCGAAGGCGTCCTGTGGCTAATTCAATTAATGTTTTTACCTCGGGTTCGAGTTAATTTAATTTTAAAGCAGTTTTAGAAGACGAAAACTCTTCTAACAAACAAAACCCAGGTATCGCCGGAATTCGAATGCGCACGAAAACTGGTGACAGGTGGTGTGCATTTGTTAGGGATCCTTTTTCCTATTCTAAAATCAACAAATTGAATAATTGTGGCCCGAGTAAACATTAGTTAGGCTAGTTGCGGACGCTAGGCTCCCACGATTGTACTCTCCGTTTTAAATCCTTCTTTAATTAATTCAGTTTGGTAAGTTAGTTAGTAAATCAACCTGATTAAACAAGGGGTGGCTACCTAAGAGCCAGGTTAAACTAGAATTCAACACTTTTGAGTCAAACACCGTCTATCTGTCTCTGTGGTTCAACTCCGGTACTTTCGGATATTGTGCTACATCGGTCGAGAGTCCTACGCTTGGGACGCGTCTTTATTTTGATTCACCCGGTCGGTCAATCAGTCTCAGTTTTAAAAAATTCAAGTCCGAGATAAATGGATTAGTCTGTGAATTGACGTTAATGGTTCTGGTTACAAATCAATGCGAACCATATTTATACGTATGTATGATTTACTTTAATTTAATTTAATTTAGATACGTCAAAAAAGTGTTGGCTTACTACTTTAATACTCCAGTCCACCGCCCTATTCCTCCACTGTCAGCATGACAAATTATATCCTAAAATTTATATATTTTATAAGATTGGTGATGCCTCGTATTCTTGTATTCTATACTTGGTTGATATTGACGAATTATATCCTAAATTTTGGTTGTCTATGCAATTTTAGTTATTGTTTTGGTTCTTGGTTACTATAAAACCGAACCATTTCAGTCCATGCTCAATCCAAACAGCAGTTTATATATGGTAAACAGGACTGGCCAAGCCTATTCGAGGGTTAAAGTGAAATTGCAAAAGAATGACTTGTTTTAATTTTTCCACAATATTTGAATTTTTTTATTTTTTTGGCACAAAATTAATCAATGCGGAAAATTTTTGAATAAAGATTAAAAAAAAAAGTCACTCTTAACTTAATTTTTAATCCAAAACCACCCAAAGTATGACGGCCGCCTCAACCATCTCAGGCTTCTGCCACACACAGTGGGTAGCATAGGGGCAGGTGCCAGGTGGTGCTATAAGGGTCACGTGCCCCTAGAATTTTGGTAATCGCACTGATGCCCCATTTCTCTAGTTGACCATTTCTATGCAGCACAACACTTTGTGGGAGGCTACGTATCTGTGTCGGACACTGTCACTATCTGGACACGTGTCCGACACTTAAAGCCCAATTAGTATCCTCTCTCTTTTTTCGTGACGTTTTGGTTTGGACACTCTGGAAATACTCTCAAGCTTTGCATTCCAGTTGAGAGGCTTCCTTCTCCTTTGTGTGCGTGTGTTGGGTGAGTGGTGTCTTTTAAAGGTGTGTGCTGTGTGAGGGTGTGAGTTGTGTGTGTTGTGTCATCTAGGTGTGTAGCGTCCATTAAAGGTGTGGTGTCGTGCTGGTGTGAATTGTGTGTGTTGTGTCTTCTAAAGGTGTGTAGCGTCCATTAAAAGTGTGGTGTCGTGCTGGTGTGAGTTGTGTGTGTTGTGTCCTCTAAAGGTATGTAGTGTCCATTAAATTAAGGTGTGGTGTCGTGCTGGTGTGAGTTGTGTGTGTTGTGTCCTGAACTAAATTAAAAGTGTGTAGTGTCCATTAAATTAAGGTGTTGTGTGTGTGCTGGTGGTTGTTTGCATGGTTTCCTATTCTGGTGTGCTCTTTCTACATTTCCAGGGACTGAAGATTGACTCAGTACTCATTCATGAAATTAGATCAGACTTCAACAACAGCTTATATATGGAAAACTTACTCAAGCACAGCTCACTTACCAATAGATTTACCATGGCGGAAGCACCAACCAATCAACAGAATGGCCGACTCAAGGATTTTACGGGAGACAACAGATAAGGGATCATGGAAATCAATACCTCAGGAATAGCTATGGTTGACTACATGTCTCTTATAGGACATGACTCATGCATGGGTTCTCTTATGGATTCTCAAGATAAAGCCCACAGATTGGAAAGTCTGGATTAATGGAGGAAATGGTTCTACTTGTATCTCCGGCTCAAAGGATCAAAAGGCCGGGTAGCAATCTATTGCTCTATATTCCAGTAGTATGTTCGATGATGAGATTGATAGAGATTCTATTTGTAAACGATTTATATTTTGCTGATTTGTTGACTCCTTGTCAACATGTTCTCTTTTGGATCCGTGATTGGGCATATGATTGTCAAGGGTTTGGATGCCAACATAGCTGCGATGCTCGATCTCTCCTTGATTGTGATGCCGTCCTCACGTGCTCCTCTTTAATCTTTGTAATCTACTTTCAAAGATTAATTAATGAAATTTCTTTGGCCTTTCAAAAAAGAAAAAAAAAGACAGTTTCATGATACTCGCAAAACAAGTTGGGGTATTAAACTAAACACTCAAGACTCTTGTTAAAGCTTAATTAGGAAAGACTCGGTTTATAGATTATAAAGACAGATTATGAAAAGCTTTTTGTCGGAATACGTTTGTCAATGATGCGATGATGAATAGTAAGATTTAAGGTACACATGGTGTTACCTATTTAGAATTGGAGCCTCTTTAGCTATAAAATTGAATACTCAATTTTTTAAAATTTGTGTGTCACAGTGTCCATGTTCGTATCGGTGCTACGTAGGTTCATTTTAATAATGAACCTGAGGGTTACACTAGCGCCCACAGTATAATCTCAATCAAACTTTCGTTTCCTATTTCTTTCTGGCCCCTTTGCTTCTATTTCTCTTTTTTTTTCTGTAAAAGAATATACTTGCATGATAGCATTTACTATTTATGTTTAGCAATAGAGGCCTAATTGTGCTTAGCCGTGGAATTTATTGACCCAAATGCCAAATACTTCATTTAGCCTAACCTCGTGTATTTCGACAACAACAAAGTCAAACTGTATCTATTTCTTTGATCGGCGAAAAGAATTTTATTAGAAACTCAGCAAAGAGTACATTGAGAAAGAAATAGCGAGCATCATAGAACAATCATGTGCAAGCCAACACTCCATGGGAGAGAAGAGAAGACCAACCATGAGTGGACCAGTTAAAAAAAAATCAGCTACAAATGAGGTCCCACAAATCCAGACAATCAAATCTTGTGTCTTCTAATTCCATCCAAAAATAGCTTCTAAAGTCTTCAGTCGAATAGAAATTCAGGTTGCATTTTCCTTTAACCCAAAAAGCCACCCTGATCGAGCTTGACTAAGTCCACAACTTCATCAACAATAGGTTGTTTGTCCTTAAAAGACTAGATTATTTCTAGCATTCCAGATAGTCCAAAGTACTGCATATAAGGTGGTGTGCCAACAGATTTCCTCTAAATTATGGAATGATTTGGAGAACCAATAATCAATCAAACTAGGATGGGCATGCCCGTGAAACCTGCCACCAAGAAGGAGACCAAATATTAAAGGCAGATGGACACTGAAGGAGATGCCGAGGGTTTCAATTAATAGAGTGTCCAACATTTAAAATTTCAAAGTGTGTGCATGTATGTGTGTATCTATATATATATATACACACACACACACACAGAGTCCGTCTTCCGTAAGGACCACCTCATTTTAATAAAATGCGGACCTCCCTTTCCCGATTGAATTTCAATGATCCGAGCCGCTCAATGTGTTCAGAACGTGATTTCAAGGGTACTCGAGAGAAATTGGCAAAAAAAATGACCGGGAAGGGCTTCATCCGAGCAATTTTTGTTTATTTTTTATCAAACGGGTCAAACAAAAACTGCTCAGATAAAGCCATTTCCGGTCATTTTTTTTGCCGATTTCTCGCGGGTACCCTTAAAAGAATGTTGCTACAGGTACAGAGCTTTCTGCATAGACAGCGCGTACAGCACTCGCTTGGGCCCGTCTTGGATCCAACAAATATAATCGAAGCCGCTCATTTTATTTAATATATTTTGTTTAAGGTTCCTGCAAAAAATCAGCTCCGTCCAACATTGATAAGAGCGTTTGCAAAGCATCCAAAATTGCTTTGAAAAATTCCTAAAGCAATTTTGAATGCTTCGCAAACGATCTTATCGATGTCAGATGGAGCTGATTTTTTGCAGAGACCTTAAGAAAAATATATTGAACAAAATAAGTTACTCCGATTATCTTTGTTGGACCTGAGACGAGCCCAAATGGGTGCTGTACACGCTGTCTGTGCAGAAAGCTGCTGTACTAGCAGCATTTTGGCCCTTAAAATCACGTTCTAAACACATTGAGCGACTCGAATCATCGAAATTCAATCAAAAAATGGGAGAAATGAGGAGGTCCGTATTTTAACTAAAATAAGGATTCCCTCATTTGAAACTGACTGTATATATATATATATATATATATATATATATATATATATACATACACAATTCGAATCAAGTCCACACCTCTTCTGGTCCGCATCATCTGCACCTTCCCTTTTTCAATCAAATTTCGATGATCCGAGCCACTCAATGTGACCAGAACATGATTTTGAGGGTACCCGCAAGGAATCGGCAGAAAAAATGATCGGTAAGGACTTGATCCGAATAGTTTTTTATTGAACGGTTCAATAAAAAACTGTTCAAATTAAGCTCTTCCCGGTGTTTTCTTTTTTTCGATTTTTCACAGGTACCCTTAAAATCACGTTCTAAAAACATTGAGCAGCTCGGATCATCAAAATTCAATTGAAAAATGGAAGGTGCGAACTGGAATTAGGTCAGCGATCCCTAACCTAATCTGGACTTTATATATATAGACACACACATACACACACACACCACGGATCCCATAAGGGATCCTATACAGCCTTACCGTGCAGGACTCCCCTTTTCCGATCGAATTGCAATGAACCAAACCGCTCAATGTGTTCAGAACATGATTTTAAAGGTACCCGCAAGAAATCAGCAAAAAAAATGATAAGGAAAGGCTTGATCCGAGCAGTTTTTTATTGAACCGTTCAATAAAAAACTATTCGGATCAAGCTCTTTTCGATCATTTTTTTTTCTGATTTCTCACGGATACCCTTAAAATCACGTTGTGATCACTTTGAGTGGCTCCGATCGTCACAATTCAAACGGAAAAGGGGAGTACCGCACGGTAAGACCGTGCGGGATCCCTTATGGGATCCGGACTCTATATATATTAGTCTGGATCAAGTCAAGACTCTCTGATAGTATAAGCTTAGGTCCTGACTTTTACTCTAAGCCGTTGGATTGTATTTTCAATGGTCCAAATCTGTGGAAGGTTTAAACCATTTATGACCGGTCATAAATGGTTCAAACCTTCCACAAATCTAGACCATTAATCCAACAGTGAGATCGAGGTCCGGACCTAAGCTTATATCAAGAAGTCCTAATATGATCCGAAGTGATATACACACACACACACACACACACACACAGAGTCAGGGATCCAGTCAGCGATCCTTGACATAGGCTTAGGTCCGAACCTCCCAATTTCTCTCATTTTCTGATCAAATTTTGATGATTCGAGTTGCTCAAAATGATCAGAATGTGATTTTAAGGGTGCCCGCGAGAAATCAGCAAAAAAAATGACTGGAAAGAGCTTCATCCGAACAATTTAAAAACTGCTCAAATCAAGTCCTTCTAGATCATTTTTTTTCTGATTTTTTACTGGCACTCTTAAAATCACGTTCTACATACTTTGAGCAGCTCGGATCATCAAAAGTCAATCGGAAAAGAGAAAGTCCTGACAGTCCTAACCTTAAAAGGTCCTAATTGGATCCGGATTGTATATATGTATGTAGAACGAAAGACTACACGATACACGATGGATTACTCCGGACAAATATGCTATATGTATAAACATTAATTGACTACTACTATCTCTTGTATGTGATTGAAATGGACTTCTTTTTCTTAACGAGTGTAAGTGTCTAGGCCTTCCGGCTTCATCCCAAATAATCTTTGAAATCAGATAGTTTTCCCATGAGCTTAACCCTTACAAAGCTATGTGTATCCTCAAAGGGAGATTGAGAAATAGGAAATTTAACCGAACAGATTTAAGTCTGGCTATACTTGAAACTTAAAATTTCTTCTTTGTGTTTGTTTAGCATTTTAGTTTTGTTTTCTAATCATTATCCTATTTCTTTCTTCAATTATTATCCTATTCCCCCAATTATTACTTTGTCATCCCTCTCTATCTCTCTCTAATCATTATCCCTTTCTCCAATTATTACCCTATTTCTCTCTCCACCCACTACCGAAACGAAACTAAACTAAATTAAAATGCCAAACAAACAAAGCCTTGTTATTTTCTTTCATACCTATTGTCATATCTACTTAAATTGATCATGACTAAAGAAGTAAACAAAGTAAGTTTTCCAGATTACCTTGAATGGAAAGGCCCATATCTATAATACAATTCAAGACGGTGTGATGACCCACACATTTTTTCTGCATAAATCTTGACCGTTTGATTTAGTACATATTTCTCTGCATAAATCCTAACTGTTGAGTTGCTCGATATTGTTTCATTCGAATTTTTCGTAATGAGGTTCAATCATTATAGTCTTGATTGCCGTTGATTGGACTATAATTGCTATAATGACTATAATTGTCGTGCCTTCAGTTATCATGGAAAGTTCCTTTTGGCAGTGATTTAATTGACTATAATTGCTGATTCTTTTAGTCTAGGCAATTTTTGGCTGTGATTTATGAAATTGCCGGTGATTGGCGTTGATTGGGAGACAATATGCTATAAATCGGGTAAGACAAATTGCTTTGATTGGGTGAACGAATTATTGGTAACGATATTGGTAATAATATTCTCATTTCAGTTTTTGGTAATGAATTTTGGGTAAATGAATTTCTCTCTCTCTCTCCCTAATCGTTTTGGTGAATGAATTACTCTCTCTCTCTCTCTCTCTCTCTCTCTCTAATCATTTTCTGAACAAGTCCTTTTTCAGTTACGTTATGGAACAGTCAGTTTTTTTTGGCAATGAACAAAATTTTTGGATTGACATTATATATTGAGTTATGGAATATAAAGATGATTAATTTTGACTGAATATAATGACTGATCATAATGCCATCCTACAGGGAAGAATTTCGGGTAATGACATAATGCCATGCCATAATGGAAAACAATCCTTGAAATTGCCGTTTGATTCTTTTCCGTTTTCGGTAACGAAATTTGGGTGAACAAATCTCTCTCTCGTGCTCTCTCTCTCTCTTCCTAATCGTTTTCTTTACACTTCTATTTTCTGTCTCCCTCACTCTCACTCTCACCCTCTCTCTGGTGAAAATACAAAGCGCGACAGTGTGGGGGTTTTCTTTCCAGTTCTCTTTCATGTCTTTGTGACTCTCGCCCTCTCTCCAGTTCACTCTCCATAGGTATATCTCTTTCGTTCTCTTTCTTTCGGCAAATTACGCTCGGGTTTTTTTTCCGATTACTTTTTTGTTTACCTAAGGAACAAATTGTGACAGTGTGGGGGTTTTCTTTTCTGTCTCTAAGGCTGTCCAAAAAACCCACCCGACCGACCACCCGACCCGACCCGACCCGAAAATTCAGCCTCGGACGGTTTAAACTAAGACATTCGGTCGGGTTCGGGTTGGCTTAGTTAGACCCGAAAGTTTGTCGGTTGGGTTTCGGGTTGCATATATTAAGCTTCGGGTCACCCGACCCGACCGAATTTAACAGAGTATAAAAGAAAAAAAATCCTATATGTTTTATTTTAGGGTTCTCAGTCTCCTCTCCTCTCTCTCTCCGCCGATTTCCACCCCACCCCACCCACACCCAGCCCCACCCACACCCAGTCTCCTCTCCTCTTAGTCTCCTCTCCTCTCTGACCGGCGACCAAATCTCCGGCCAGTCCTCTCCGCTCGGACCTCTCCTGCTCTCCAGTCTCCACATCCGCTCTCCTCTCGATCTCACAGCGACCCAGCCGATCGAGTCGATCGACAACGGTCAACGGCTAACTCTGCCACTACCATGGTACGTCTCTCTCTCTCTCTCTCTCTCTCTCTCTCTCTCTCTCTCTCTCTTGCTCACGTCAGTCTCCGATCTCCGATTCTCCATAGTTTTGATGATTTCATTATGATTTAATTTTTTAACTTTTAGTTTTGAATTTCTAGATCTCCAGATTCTGTGGACCACTCTCTCGTTCTCGTTTGTAGCCGATTGCAGCCGATCGTCGCCTAAATCTGGTACGTCTCTCTCTCTCTCTCTCTCTCTCTCTCTCTCTCTCTCTCTCAGTCTCTCTGTCTCTGGCGGCGCGGCGGCGGTGGACTGGTGGTTGATGTTTACAGTGAAAGGCTTTACGAAACCCCCTTGTTTAATTTTTTTTTCCCCCCTTTTCAGCTATAGATCAGTCATCAGTGAGCTGGTTTTGAACTCTTTTCTGACTAGTGTAGATAAATTTTTGACTGATAAAAACATAAAGCAAAAAAAAAAAAAACAGTTTCTGATTCTATTTCGATTTTCGACTAGTGTAGCACTTAATTTTTCCCCCTTTTTGGCTGTAGATTAGTGAGTTTTTGGCTGATTTTTTCCGAGTGGTGTAGGCTGTGTAGCTAGCTAATTTTTCGACTGATAAAGGCGTAAAGCAAAAAAAAAAAAGAACAGTCTGCTGACTCTGCTCTTCAGTTCACTTTTCAAAGCCAAGTTCCCGGCTTATCCTTCTCAATGCACTGCCCCTCATGAACCCTCTCCCCTTTTGTCCATCATAATTAACTGCTGAGTTGCTGCCTTTAAAGATCCCTTTACTTGCTTGACTCATTTTTTTGTTATTTGCCCAGATTTTGTCTGTAATAGTATGATCACCACCCATTCCTCCCATCTTGTGTTAATTACCAGTAGCTTACTATAAAAGAGGGAGGGCTGCTCAGTGCTCAACCTTTCTGAAGAATTTGTGAACCTTCTTGAGAGTTGTAACTCATTTATGCCAAAATCAAATGAAAATCTAAACTGAGAGGAATCTTTTTAACTGTGACCCTTCCAATTGCCATCCCCACTCAATGCTCTGATTATCCTTTGCTCCTGTGAATCCGCTGAATTCGCTACCGACAACACTTACCACTGCGACACTGGTCCAAATCCCCTAACCTGTTGCTTGCTAGTTCCGTCAAACCCTAACTGTTGCCCTTTTAAGCCATCCTCTTTGTTTTGTCTCTCCCTCACCTATGTTTTCATGAGTCTTCTTAGTTCTCAAAGTGTGGTCTGTTGAGCATCATTTTAGGACACATGTTACGCTTTCAGTGATGGTGGGCCTAACTACTTAGATTTATATTGTTCTTTTCAAAGATTTTCGACTAGTTAGCACTATATCTATATGCATTGGCTGCATTTCAGTTTATTGATCTTGATTACACTTGTTTGTAGGTGATGGATTCAAGCAATTTTGATTTCACGCTTGGTAGGGAACTTGAGGATGATGTTGTAGATGTTGAAGAAGTTGAACTTGGAGGTAATTCTAATCCTCCTGTGTCTACGAATGCCGATGTTATTGATGTTCAAGATGATACAGTAGTTGAAGTTGGACAAAATACTGAAAATAGACTCAAAAGAAAGGTTCCACCACGAGTGCCTAAACCTAAAAAAGAGCCTGGAGAAAGATATAGATCTCCTTATTGGGATCACTTCAATGATATTAAAGAGGAGGGGGTAACCAAATGGGCTGAGTGTAAGTATTGTAATAAACGATATGCGGCTGAAAGTAAAAAACACGGCGTTAGTAATTTGAAAGCTCACATCCCTGCTTGCCCACTATATCCTAATAGAGACCAACATGGACAACAAAACCTTTCATTTCGACCCACAGACGGGGGCAGTGTTGACGTTGTGACGCATGTTTTTTCTTTTGATGATTGTAAGAGAGCTCTTGCCGAAATGGTCATCATTGATGAACTACCTTTTAGGTTCGTTGAGGGGATTGCGTTCAGAAAATTTTGTAAGGTCATGCAACCTAAGTTCTCATCGGTTTCTCGCCAAACGATAACTAGAGAGGTTGGTGCAATTCATAAAAATGAGAGGGAAAAACTGAAAAAATTCTTGAAGGGTCGTAGGATTTGCCTCACGATTGATACATGGACATCAATTCAAAATCTTAACTACATGTGTCTCACTGCACACTTTATTGATGATGATTGGAAGTTACAAAAGAGAATCTTAAACTTTTGTCAAATTGAAGATCATAAGGGAGTTATCATAGGCAAGAAAATTGAGTCATTGTTGCTTGAATGGAATGTTGATGGTATTTTTACTTTGACGGTAGATAATGCAAGTTCGAACGCCACTGCTATTGAGTACTTGAAACGGAAAACAATGGATTGGAAAAGGACTGTCTTGGAGCATGAGTATATACATATGCAATGTTGTGCACATATTTTGAATCTTATTGTTGTTGAGGGGTTGAAAGATACTAGTGAGTCTATTCTGCGTGTTCGTGATGTTGTGAGGTATGTAAGATCTTCTCCACAAAGAATGGAGACATTTAATAAGTGTGTGGAGAAGGAGAAAATTAAGTCAAAACAAACTGTGTGTCTTGATGTGTGTACTCGGTGGAATTCCACTTACTTAATGTTAGAAGTAGCCATCAAGTTTGAGAAGGCATTCCAAAGAATGGGGGAGGAAGATAGTAGTTTCATAAAAAATTTTGGCATAAAGGAAGGCGATGAGGATTTTTCATTGGAGTTGGAGGGCCTAGGTGGGAGCCATATGATTAGTGTCCCAACTCCAAAACAACCAACTATCCCAAACAAGTTTGATTGGAATAAGTGTGGGTTGTTTGTTACATTCTTAAAACTTTTTTATGATGCAACCAAGAAATTTTCGGCTTCTCTATTTGTCACATCCAATATGTTCTTTCATGAGTTGTATGAGGTTCAAGTGAAGATAGATGAATTAATCGCCAACCGAGATCCTTATATGTCTTCAATGGCAATTGAAATGAAAAGAAAATTTGAGAGGTATTGGGGGGATCAAGAGAAATTCAATCCCCTACTTTATGTGGCAGTGACAATGGATCCCCGGTTTAAGTTAAGGTTGGTGAAGTTTTGCTATACAAAATCCAAAGGGAAGGCGGAGGGTGAGAAAATGGAGAAAAAAGTGAAGGATGTTTTGAACCGATTGTATGATTCTTATGCAAAAGAGGGTGAAGTTAGACAACATGTGTCTAGTGCAAGTCCAATGCCGAGAGTGGAGAATGAGGATTGTGATTCTCGCTTGAATTTAGCTATGGAATTTGACACTTACTTGGAGGAGGAGTATTCTAGTGTTTGTTCCTCGGAGGTAGACAAGTACTTAGGGGATTTGTGTGAACGTAGGGACAATCCGGAATTTGATATCTTGGTGTGGTGGAAGAACAATTCCAACAAGTATCCAATCTTGTCTAAAATAGCGCGTGATGTATTAGCTATGCCTGTGTCTACCGTTGCTTCCGAATCGGCTTTTAGTACGGGTGGTCGCGTACTTGATCTATTTCGGAGTTCACTCTCACCGTCAATGGTCGAGACTCTTGTATGCACCCAAAATTGGCTTTTAAGCAGGTTCCAATCTCTTTTCGACAAGTTATGGATAAAGTTGAAGATCTTGAACGAGGTAATTTTATTTAATTGATCTGGACCATTTGGTCTACAATTTAATTGATTTGGTCTATTCAGTCAACATTTTCTAGTATTGTATTGAATTAAGTGTTTTTTTTTTTTTCAGAACTCTTACAAACTGATGATGCTTCTTAGGGATTGATGGGGCTTTGGACCTTGGTAAAACATAACAACAGATGTTATTTGATGATCTTTGAAATTTTAACTTATCAAAAAAAATAAAAAATCTATGAAGTTTTTAATTGTCTTCTAATTTTTCTTTCTATGTAACAGGTTCGAACTTTGAACGGACAATCGGACATGAGAAATATGGGGTTGGGACTTGGGAGCAGCAGCACTATGGAGTATTGGCTAATTTAAATTATTATGGACTTCTTTTAATCATTTTAGACTTGTTTAGTTGTTTTGGTGGTCGTTTGAACTTGTAATATGGTGGTGGAAAACTGAAAATATTTTGACTTGTTGATTGGTTGTGTTTGTGTATGGTTGCTGAAAAAACAGGAGAGTAGAGACTACTAGACTAGAGAGCTGGCTGGTCTCTGTAATTTTTTTTTTTTGTGTGTTTTTGCTGCGTGGTGGAGATGGAAACTAGAAATTGAAAATGTGCTGAGAAAACCGGGGAGGAGACTGGAAAGTGCTGAGAGCTGGCTGCTCTAGTGCTCTCTAGAAACTGGAAAATATTTCCAGCTAAAATGTTGGTTTTATTTTTTGTTTTGTGGTTGTGCTTTTGTGCTTTGATGTTTGGAATTTGGATTGAGAAATGTGGAAACTGGAAAACAGGGCTTGGACCCTCGGATTGAGCTGTGGGGCATGGCCCAAAATATTTATATTAATCTTTGGGCCATTTGGCCTGCTGAAATGGTGGAAAACTAGCCCAAAATAACCAAAGAATTTTAAAAAAAATGGCCCAGAAAAATAAAACTAGCCCAAATAATGGCCCAAGCCGCCCAACAAAATTGGCCCAATCCGATTATCCGACCGAATCCGACCAACTCAATCCGACAACAGTTCGGTCGGAGCCCGACACTGTCCACGGTCGGGTTCGGGTGGCAAGTACTCAATCCGACATTATTCGGGTCGGGTTGGACCCGACCCGAATCCGAAAAAAATCCGACCATGGCCAGCCCTATCTGTCTCCATGACTCTCGCCCTCCCTCCAGTTCTCTCTCCACAGGTATGGCACTTTCTTTTCGGCAAATTACGCTCGGTTTCTAAACCCTTGCTTAATTATTATATAGTATATATATGGAGTGTATTTGTTTTAAATTACTATGCACATATTCTAAATAGATCAAATCTTCTATTTTTTGGTTAAACTTTTTTGAAATCTTGCACATATTCTAAATAGACTAACTCTTCTATTTTTCCCAAGCGAAATAATTTTTGGTTAAATATTTTTCGAAATCTTCACTACAAGAAAAATTATATTGGGTGACGAACAAAAATCGTCACAAATTGCATGTTTTTCGTCACAAACAATATAGGTGACGAAAAAAATTTTGTCGACTAAAGGTTGTCGAGAATTCCTACCTGGTGACGACATCCATTTTTCGTCATCTATAGTGCCTTTTGATGACGAAATATTTTATCACCAAAAAGTGAATAATTGGTGACGAAATTTTTTTCCTCACTTATTTTTGGCGACGAAAAAATTCGTCACCGATGGATCACATTGGTAACGAAAATTTTTGTCACTAATATAAGAAATCGGTGACGAAATTTTTCGTTACAAAAAACGTTTTCATATGGAAAAAAAATGCTTCTTTCTTGGTCTTGCTATGTTTCGAACCCGAGTCTCTTGAGTTTTTCGCGCAAACTCTGACCAACTGCACGACACAAACATTTCAATAAATATTTGAAATTTCTAATATATAACTTATACTTTTAACATAAAAATATATTTTGAATATAATTTTGAACCTTTAAACATTAAAATTAGCAATTTTGATAAACATGAAAGTTGTAGACAATTGAGTTATTGTTCAGATCAAATTTAAATTATCTCAATCGGAGTTTTTTTGTAAAGAGTTATGTCCGAAATACATTTAGTGACAAAGCGCAATTCATAAATTTTGTCACGAAAGGTACCCATTTGACGACGAATTATATTTTTCGTCGCTAAAGGCATTAAAATGGTGACAAAATTATTTTTCGTCACCAAAGTTAAGCATTTGGTGACGAAAAAAGTATTTCGTTACTAAATTGGTCTCATTTGACGACGAAATATTTTTTTTGTCACCAAATGCTTAACTTTAGCGACAAAAAATAATTTCATCACCTTTTCTAAGCTTTCAGTGACGAAAAATGTATTTCGTCACCAAATGGGTACCTTTGGTGACGAAAATATTTTTTTCGTCACTAAACAGGTATAATTGGTGACGAAATTATTTCGTCACGGAAGTTGTCAAAACAGTAACGAATTTATTTTTTCGTCACCAAATATATTCATTTAGTGACGAAATTAAATTTCGTCGCCACTTTTTCGTCACCAATTTTCATTTTTCTTGTAGTGCTTGCAGCAATTTGTTTTTTAAATGTGGGTATAGTTTACAAAATTAGAAAATCAACGTAGAAAATCAGTGTGGACAACCAGATAACCACAACCATGAGTATTATTAAAGATTAAAAAAAGGATTGAACCAAGAAATTTTTAGCGCGCTTTCATCTCTGTTATTAGCTCACCGGCTGATGAGATTATGGCTTGAAATTTCATTACGATTTACAGTATTGATTATTGCCTTATTGGTGAGGCAATAATGTCCCTTTTCCCGAGACCAGCAAACAAAACACAACTACAAAAATGACTATGGTTTTTTCCCGAGACCGTTCTAATTATTGAATTGAATAATTAAAAAAAAGTTTGATACAATCATTTTTTGTTTCTGACGGTTCTAATTATTGAATTGAATAATGCCTTATCTTAAGGGAGCTGATAATGCCAAAACCCCTTTTATTCCTACCAAAACCTTTTTTAAATTGTTAATTTGGTACAAATGGGTTGATTTGGTTTTAGTGTTTTTAAATTGTGTTCTGTGTTTTTAAACAACATAGAGGATTTTGGACTTCAGCAATGCATGCGAACACTGCTATTGATCAATACCATCGATTTGAGGTGAATTCTAAAGATGTGTTTAGTCCTCTGAATTTGAATTATTAAAATGTCTGCAAGAACGTTAAAATACTCCCAAGGGATTTCAAGGGGCATTTTTGTAAAATAATTGGTGTAGTGGAGGGCAATTAAGTCATGCAATGAGAGATAAACATTGAGTTTTGGCAGGAACAAAAAAGATTTTGACAGAAACAAAAAGAATTTTGGCATTATCAATTCCCTATCTTAAAAAGTTTGATACCATTTTTGTTTCTTAGCATGCATGTTTGATACCATTTTTGTAAAATAATTGGTGTAGTGGAGGGCAATTAAGTCATGCAATGAGAGATAAACATTGAGTTTTGGCAGGAACAAAAAAGATTTTGACAGAAACAAAAAGAATTTTGGCATTATCAATTCCCTATCTTAAAAAGTTTGATACCATTTTTGTTTCTTAGCATGCATGTTTCCTTTGATTTTTTATTGGTATTCTACATCTAGGTTAATGATTTGGATTCAAAAGTGGAAAATTTCGTTAATTTTTTATTCTGCAAATTTCTACAAGTTGTTTGACCCTCATTTTCTTATGTCTTCTTTTTATTCTCATTTTCTTTTTGTGTGTCCAGAGATGAATAGTGAGAATGTAATTAATATGGTTCCAGTGACTGAACGAGTGGAGACACATGCAGATGCTCAAGTAGTAATTGATGAAGAAAAAAATGTGGCTCACGTGTCAAAAAAAGTTCGTCTGCTTGAGAATGCTCAAGAAGCAAATGAAGAGCAAGCTGTTGAAATTGACATACCTAATGGTATACATTTATAGTAATAGTGACATGCATTATATAAACTTCCATTTATGTATCAAATTCAAATTGCTTTGTACACAGGTGTAGTAACTAAAAGAGTCAAGTTTAATTGTGACTTATGCCTCTCATTGAATTATTGATTTTCTTATCCAGCTCAACGGGGACTTTGTGAAAACTGTGAGAACAACTTACTCAATTCCATGCTTAATCCATTATAATGTATACCTTTTTATTTGCACTCTGTCATTATTATTTTTGGTATAAAGGTTAAATAATGTTATACTCTTTAGATGTACTTTGTGAAGGGTCAATAGCTGATAACAAAGATGTGGTCTCTTACATTGCATATCTTGCTTGACTATTCAATCCCCAAATCAATGTGGAAGTTTTTGCTAGAATGAGATGTGTGAAGTATATTTACAAGTACATCTACAAAAGAAATGATTGTACCACAATAGTGTTAGGATGAAAAGATGAGATCGATGACTAAGGTAACTTTTACAAGAGGGGATTCACATAATTATGTTCAGTTTCATATAATTTTGCTCCTTGAACGAAATAGGTATGTTTTGATACAAGAAATTTTGGAAAGGGTGATGAAGAGAAAAATTTCAAGTCATTTGAAAAGTGCTGAAGACAAACTTTTAGAACTATGATCGTTTTGCTAAATACGACCTTTGTGCAGTACCCTTTTTGTTACTTTTGTATATGAGATTGACTCTATTATTTAGTTTTTTTTTTTCATGTTTGAGTTTGAATGCAATTAATGTACCAAAAGTTTGAATTGGATTTGACTATGGCGAGTATTGAATTTGGCTTTTCATGTGTTTTTTATTTCATTTGTTTAAGTTTGGCCAGTTTTATAATGGTTGTTGTTGTATATTATGTTGGTCATACAATCACCTTATTTTTGAACAAAGAAGAGTTTGTCTGTAGTAGTAATCGATGTAGTCAATAGCATAATGAGCAATTGATTTTTGGTGGTGATAAAATTGTATTGGTATGTGTCTTTAGGCACAATCAATTTGCTCACACCTAGCTAAGGTTATTCGAAATCATATTGAATAATGAATTCTTTGATTTGGGCCTTCAGGCACGGGCAATGATTAAGTAGAAGTGGAATTACATTTTTATAGTGGATGACTTTGAATTGAACTGCGGTTTCTATTTAGGGAGAATCACAGAAAAATAAGTATGTCATGGTTTGCTGTTGTGTACTTCTTTTTTTGACAGGCTGTATGACATTGAATTTTTTTGCTAGATAATTGAAATGGTATATGAACTAAAGCGCCGAATATTTTTGACAGGTTGCATTGGCTAACAAGTAACAAATATCGAGTTGGTTGGAGCTTGAAACTTAGAAAGTCTACAATTTTTTTTATCAATGATTCAGTAGAAGTGAAATTACATTTTTATATTCAATTGAAGGACTGAGTAGTGGTGGTCCCTAAGCGAGGCTGAAAAAAGCTTAAGGCAAGCATTCTCCCACTGAGTAGTGGTGGTCAAGGTGCGCACCAACCCCTCGAAATGACGGACGTGCTTATACGGATCCTCATTCTCCTTCCCATAAAATAGGGGAAGGGCATTATGCATACCAAGCTTAATGGTGAAAGCATTGTGTGCTTCCACCGTCTCTGTTGTAGAACTATTGGACCAAGAGGAGTGGTCCTCTCAGGATGCATGTGTGCATGCATCGACATCTGTGGCTTTGCTATTGATGGCTCAATTATTAAATCAACAAAAACGGCACCGATATCAAAAGAATCACCACTAAAAGACTCTCCCTCCACGATTACTCTCGGCTCTCTCTCAATGGCTACGAGACGCCTAGTATTGTCTCGGTAGTACTTAGGCTTTAGAAGTGATTGATTTCCTACGATGGAGGATTGTGCACCTCTGCCTATGATGGCTCAAACAAAACTAAAAAGAAAAATAAAAAGAAATAAAATAAAATAAAAATAAAACTAACTATCCGAATTCTTTAACACGCGTTACCGTCCTCGGCAACGGCGCCAAAAATGCTTGACCGATTCCGAGTCCTAAATTAATGGGTTGCCCCAAGCGTAGGGTGGAGACCATTTTAACACAATATCCGGTAAGTCCGGAGTCGAATCCACTAAGGACGGTAAAGTGTGTGCTATGAAATCTCGGGTTGTAGTATTTAAATTAGCTCTTAGGTAGCCACCCTTTGTCTTTTAGTTGATTAATTAACTAATACTAACAGATAACTTGCTCAAATGATTAAAAAGAGAGGCACGGTCGTAGAGAATCTGGCGTTCGCTACCCAATCAGAATCCGCTCGGTTTTCAAGGTTCTAAAAATGGTTAAATTTAGGGAGAATTGGAAGCTCCGAAAGATGCGAATCCTAAGGTTGCCGGTCCCGTACACAACAGCGAACAGGTTTTGGTCCCCCGTTCCCGCTCACATGAGTTCCGACAATGCCTCGGATTCGTCCAACGGATGTAGTTTTCACCAACTAAATTTATTTAATTAAATTAATGTACGAAAAAATTGCGAGACGAATTCTAATTGGGTCGCGACGCGCCTTTACAAAAGAGAATAAAACTCTAGAATTAATTATGCTTTTTAAACGAGATAAAAATAAATAAATAAATAAATAAACAAAAGAGAACAACTAATTGAATACCGACAAACAACTTTAATAAAGAACAGAAATCAATACGAATTACCGGAGTGCAAAGATCTGAACAAAAATTTAAATAACGTAAAGGAAAGAAAACTCGAAAGAAATTAAATAATATTCAAACCGAAGAACCGTAACCCCCGCTCCTCTTGATCTCTACCGGTCTCGGCTTTTTTTCTATTTTGTACTGTGAGAAGAAATCCTCTGACGGCGGCAGCAGCAGCTTCCGTTCTTTCTTTTTTTCGGTGTCCAGAAAAAGATCCCCTAAACAATAAAACCCCTCCTCCTTTTATACTCCATATAATAGTTATGCTGTGTAAAAAGTTGAAAAAAGTTGAAAAGCCCTTTTTACTATTCTTCTCTTGGCCCACTATAACAAAGACAATACACGTGTGCCTTTTCTTTCCTATTGGACCCACAAGTCCAACTTTCTTTTCTGCAAATACAATGTGATTTCCTATACCAAATCATCAGCCAATGGATTACCATAGCAAAGTCAATTACGTGGATGGCACTGGTCATGTGTTGCAAAGCTTTAGTCATGCTCGAACCAAACCATTTATTCTTAATTCCCGATCAGAGTTTGAAACAATCGTTTGGAATTAATTTGTTCACTGGTTATGCTTCTGCACCAAATAAAATTGAACTTTGCGCTTTAGCAGCAAATATTATCCATCGGCTCCGAGAGTCCTGAAACACAATTAACAGGTATCAAAACCCAAATAGCGCACTAAACAGACATAACAAGTCTAAGTTAGGAAGCGTAAATAGGCATATTTACGCACCTATTACCTGTCTAACAAAAAGATGGTTGGTCGACTCATTCTAAGGTCTAAATTTAGAGAATATTGTCAAAGGCCTGAAAGCATGTCTGGAAAATGTCTAATGCCTATTAAGTCCGTAGGCAAGGCAATCAAAAGAAGACATGCTAAAACATGAATCGAGGCCTTTTTGGATGCCAAAAATAGTTTTACTTTTTATACACGCCTTGACCCTAAAAGTAAAGAATCAAGACGTGGGGGGCAATGTTTACACCCATTTTTGGCCAAATTCTAAAAAGGAATTTCTTAATGGATTAGTGGCCCAAAATAACATTTTGGGCCTTGGTTGAATTAGGCCTCGATTGATTTAGGCCTTTGGTCAAATATATAGTGGGCCTATTCTTAGGCTTGTTCGGCCCAATTGAGTTAAAGCCCAGATTAGGTTCAAGCCTTGGCCCAACTAATCAAAGCTCGGGCTAATTTTTCAAGTCTATTCAGCCCAATTAGGCCAAAATTCATTTTTTAGGTCCTGGCCCAGTTTTTTCGGGTTTATTCAAGCCTGAAAATAGATAAGTCTCAAAGGCCAAGCTGGTCAAGCAGCTCAAAGGCCTAGAAGCTTCTCTCTAGCAAGCTGCTCACAAGCAGCTCAAAGGCCTAGAAGCTTCTCTCTAGCAAGCTGCTCACAAGCAGCTCAAAGGCTTAGAATGTTCTTGCTAGGCAGATCTAGGTAAGCTGCTTACAAGCAGCTCAAGGCCTGAGTCTCTGCTTTCCTTCAGCATGAAGCAAGGCTTGGGACACATGGCAGTCATGCATGGAGACATCCCAAGCAGCTCGCAAGCAGCTTAGGCCTGCACAAGCAGCTCAAAGGCCTACAAGTTTCTCTCTAACATCACACAAGCAGCTCAATCAGGCCTGCGTTTTTGGCCTTGGTGGGCCCAAATATCCCTTTTTTGCAAGCATCCATGCACACAAGCTGCTCACAAGCAGGTCAAAGGGCCTAGGGATGCTATGTTGCTGCATATTCCTTTTGCTTTAACTGATTTTTAGGCAAAAAGGAAGTTTTTCAGACCTGCAACCATTTTCTTGGAGTGGAGAGCAAGGCTTGGATAGATGGTAGCTTTCCATTGGAGCATTCAGAAGCAGCTCAAGCCTAAGCCTTTACCAGGAGGACACTTGGCAGCCATGCATGAAGGCCTGTGGAAGCAGCTCAAGGCCTGGAACTTCTGCCTATAAATACCAAAATTAAAGGCCTTGGCAAAGGTCCCCGACAATCAAGCCCACGGCTTATCTAAATTACATTTCAATTATCTTTCAATAATCTTTTATCTTAAGGTCCCCGACCATCAAGCCCCCGGCTTATGCAAATTTATTTTTTAATTATCTTCTATCTTTCGGTCCCCGACCATCAAGCCCCCGGCCGGCTTATGCAAATTTATTTTTCATTTATCTTTACTTTCCCGTTCAATTTAGCCAAGCCTAGGTTTTATTTCATTTCCTTGTAACCAGACTTTGTTAAACCGTTAATAAAGTCATTTTAATTCTGTTTTAGGCCTTGTTCTACTTTTCTTTCCATTTTTCACACGGTTAGGAAATACTAAGTCCTTATCCCGATAAGGCAAACCACGAACCTCCTCACGGTCTCCACCCTTAGGCCGTGCACTTTCGTCCGATTAGAAGTCAGATTGAGGCTTCCAGGCCTTAATACAAATTTGGGCAGCAATCCTGCCATGGCACGCCCACGATTCCAATCCAATCTATTTTTGAAGCATTTTGTGGAGAAACACTTCTCTAAGAAAAATCTTCACTAACCATGTACCATTTCCAATGTGCTAGAACGCATGATCTGTCCTCTTATTCTTTGTGTTATTGTATCTCCGGTTTGACAATATAGTGACAACATCTCCCCAATCATAAGGGTTGGTTGGCCTGGTGATCGCTTGGTTTGAGATTTGATAGTTTGCTTTCTCTTAAGATTTTATATTCAATTTCTTTTAGCGGCAACTCTTGTGGCCATCTCATAATCCTCACGCATAATCGTGCAAACTACCATGGAATAATCTATAGGTATTAATTTGAGGTGTGCGCAAGCTCGCTCAATACGCCTTCCATTACCATGTATATAGATACATATGTATGTACCTGGAATGCTCAAGAGGCACCATGGTTTGAATTTAAATATAAATAAAGCAATGGTATTCGAATCTAGGATAATATATCTTTGAATATTTGTGAAACGATTGGGAGTTTTTCTAAAAAAGTCACCTTTATTATACCAAATAATTTATGACAGCGTTTTACTAAAATTACTCTAAATTTTCTTTATTCGGATATTTGTCAATCTATTTTTTAGAGTGCGGAATTTTCACACGCTTATTTTGTGCAAACCCACTCCTTTCTTTTAATTACTAAAAGGTAAGGTTACATAAATAGTCACCAATTGATTATTTTACCGGCAAAAAATTGTATCAATGTTTTGAGAAAGTATGGGGAAGTTTAATAATTTGTGTGCCTCCACTAATGCATATTTTTAAATTCATTCCTGAATTCACAAATAGTAAGACGTACGAGTAACCTCAAAGCGTGAATGTGTAATGAAAAATCTAAACATTTGGCCAACCTTTTAGTTTAATTTGCATATACAACTTTCAATAATTGGGAGTCAAATCCAAGTAAATCTAGCTAGCTTTTCTTGAAACTCTCTCTCCCTCTTTTTTTTGTGGTCCTTTCTTTGTTTAATTAATTTCCTTTTCAGCATTTCGCTGGACTTCTCTCTCTCTCTCTCTCTCTCTCTCTCTCTCTCTCTCTCTCTCTCTCTCTCTCCTTCCTTCCTCTGCTTTTCTAATGAGTCCTTCTCATTGGTTTGATTTGGGGCTTTAATTTGGTCGATGTACTATTCGTCGAGATCTAATAAATAAACTTTCTTGCCGATAAAATTTAAAAAAAAAAACAGAGAGAAAGGAAGCTTTCTTCAAAATGAACCAACACCTAATCTCCAAACCCTAACCTTGCTACTCCGCTCCTGTATTAGCAACTTTTATAATTGGAGTTGTTACCATTAGTTAATTACTTCTTTTACACACAACAGAAACCGGATATAGAATGGATGTCTAAATAATTGTAAGTTTTTTCAAGGTTGCGATTAACGAATGATCCTCTTGTTTTAGATTCCAGGATCCACCATTGCCGGAAAGGGAGGCACTGAGGGTGGCAGAAATTGTTACGTACATGAATTATCTTCCATTCGTTTCTTTTTAACATGTTACGTTTGAATGACAATTTCGAATCGCGTGATAACGTAAACTAATGATTAGGAGAACCAACCTACAATGGAATATGTCTTCAGACTCAAGTTAATGCTTTTGTTGATGCACTACTTCTGTAGCAAATCATAGTACAATTTTTTTGAATAAAAACGAAAAATAAGTCGCTTATTGGCTTATTTTTGTCGGCTTATTTTCATCTTTATTCAAAAAATTAATTGGGTCTCGATCGTAATTTTTTATTTTCTAGATCCCCTAATCATAACAAAGCAATAATAAACAAAAATTGAAAAAAAAACTAACAAATGTGAAAAAAATTTGAATAAGAATGATTATTTAGCCAAAAAATGCCCCTTAATTAGCCCATGTGTGCAGAAGTGCTGGTTGTCATTGATGTTTTAGTTGGTGGGAGGAAGAGAGAGAAAGAAATGAGAGAGATAGTGACGTGGTTGTCAAAAGGTAAAAGGAAAAGGGTGAAATAGTAATCTCAAAGAGGCCATGGACGATGAACAGTAAGCTACAACTCCATTATACTTGTAGTATAGATCACTACTACTATTGAAACATATTTAGATGCTACTGTTATTTAAAACACTCGTCTTATTTCTCGGTAAACATAAGAAGCGAAACCAAATACATAGGTAAATGGACTCAAATACAATAGAGATTTACTTTTCGACCGACCGTTTCTTTTCATGAAACGATGAATCCTTATCTCAATCAACAATAACAGAAAAATAAGAAAACCAACACCATACCCACCCCAGATCACAAAGCAAGCACCCTCTAATCAACAATAACAGAAAAATAAGAAAACCAACATCATATCCACCCCAGATCACAAAGCAAGCACCCTCTAATCAACAATAACAGAAAAATAAGAAAACCAACACCATACCCACCCCAGATCACAATGCAAGCACCCCCTAGTGCTTTCCTCCTAGCTTTAACTTGATTTTATCAACCTCCTGATATGATATCTGGAAAGCCTTACTCAACACACTATCCGAGACCGGGGGCGTGGCGGCAAACAATGTGGTGGCAATGGTTTGGACACCAGGATTCTGGCTGTTGAACGCAGCAATAGCGGCAGCCGGTCCTTTTCCGTTATTAATTTGGAAGTGAACCAAACCCTTAGGGAAAGTAAATACGTCACCCTGTTTGACGGTCGTGGAAACAAGCACATTGGCTGTGGTAATGAACCCAACTTCCAATTCTCCGTAGAGCACGAAAATGATCTCGGTGGCGCGTGGGTGGGTGTGGGGCGGGTTAAGGCCGCCGGGGGCAAAGTCGATGCGGGCCATGGAGACACCTAGGGTGTTGAGGCCTGGAATTTGCATCACATTGGCTGCAGTCACGGTTGAACCCAGCATATTGTTGGTGGGCATCGGCATTGCTATACCGGCAAAGAAGAAATCTGATGCTTTAAAGCTTGCCTTGCAGGCAAAACCGTTCATCTTCACAGCTGTAGAACAGAGAGTAATTACATAAGAGTGAAATAGATTAAGGTGGTTTGGACGAAAACTTATATTTACGGACAAAGATTGACAAAAAAAAAAAGAAATAACTTCACCCTTATTGCCGCATTTGACGAAAATCATTTATGCTAAAATGTAAAATATGTACAGTATAACAACTACTACTTTTTCCTGAATGAATGTTTCACTCTTCGTTGGCTCCCCGAATCGAAATTGTGTCTAGAGAACTAAGCAACTTGTAATTTGAGTAAAAAATACCCCATGTTAATTTGTTTTTGCCTGTCACGAACGGACTAAAAAATCCGGGTCGAACTCGAAATACCATTCACAAGCACATACACGAGTTTGACAATTAGTAAACTTGCGAGTGCGGGTGTGTAAATGGGTGTTGTTGTAGCATTTACTCGTTGAACAATTAGTGTGAGCAGAAAAAAAGGGAGACGGGTTTTTGAAAAAAATTCAATACCGTTGTTGAGATCGGCAACACAGACATCTTGAAGCATATCCGGGTCTGCAGAAACAGAGCTGGAAATGGTGGCTATGAACACCATGATGGCCACCACAGAGACAGAGAGTTTTCCAGCAGCAGCCATGGCTGGAAGAAGTATGAGAAAGTTGTTGTGTTTCCGAAGGGTGAAGCAAATCAGAGAGCTTGAAAAGAGGAGCAATAACAAGAAAGAGAAGTTGGGATTTGGATACTGGGAACAACAAAGGTGGGTGCCTTACTTATAGGCCGAGGTTTTTAGAGACTAACATCTATTTTCGCATGGATGGTAAAAAAAAAAAAATATTGATTTTCTTAACCTGGTCTCACTCATCAAATCTTACGTTGTTTGGTTTGACCGGACATGAATAGCAGATTGGATTGGACATAATACATATCAAACAGGACCATATATCGGATGTTTAGTTAAATTTTTTGTGGTCTAACATTTATTGTATTCTTTTTGTAATGTAATAAATTGTAAAATAAACAGCACAATGAGTTGCATGTGGTAGAATTATTTCAACCGTTATTACTTCGATGAAACCATTCATATCCTGGGATCCTATATTGTTGCATTATTAATCTTGTCAACCAAACAGTGCCATCAAGTAAAAGGAGTTTTAACGCTTTTATCTTCTCAACTATTCAAAATATGTTTACTGCGTCCCTCGTCTACCAGTTTCGTCTACTTAATCCTTATGCTATATGATTTGTTTCAAAACATATTTTAAAAAAATGCTTATGAGTTTGAAAAACCTGTTAAAAAAATTGGATAATTTTTCGTGAATGAAATTCTATTTTGCATCTTGTTCTTAGGAATTTAATTAATTTATGTATTTTATTACTTCTATCATTTTCTTGTTGGAGTTGGTATTGGAATTCTTTGTCTATTTGCTATGATGTTTTACAAGTTTCTCAAAATATGAATTTGCGTTAAGTTGATACCATTTTTTGTTGCTGCCTTTTTCTTTTTAATTCCTCTTTGCTCCTCTGTTTTTTTCTTTTCTAAAGAGACGTTTCGTTATGTATGTTGTGTGTAATGATGACAAAAAAGAGATGTGTTTCCTCCGCTTCTACAAAGGAGAGAGGTCGATTATGCCCTATTTTTGACAGTTCACATGAACATGCTGCTCACCCGACACAAGTTTCCGTCCATTTTTGTAGGCTGTCATTTTGTATTGTCATTAATTGTCACAAACCTTATAGTATAAGAACTAAGCAGACAAAATCGAAATATATATGATGGACGAAGTATACAAATTTTGCATAGTTGAGGGGACGAAAGTGCTAAAACCCCAAATAAAAACCAAAACTATTCAAATGTGACGGATGAAAATGTTACAAGGATTTCTTTGAGGGGGGTGTTAATTTTTTTCCCATTAGTGTGGCCCACTAGCCTTCACGTTTTGTACATGTGGGACTCCACTGTCAAATAAGCCAATGAAGTGATATAGTTCATTACGATAACTAATTAGAATTATAGATTAAGGAAAACTCATAATAATAAAAGAGACCTTGATGGACTAGGTGTCTTTTAATAATTATCTCTAAGGCCCTCTTCTCTCCTCTATAAAAGGTAGAATACTCACCCCTTATTCATACGATTTTTCCATCAATTAAAGTACTGGGGTATTCTAGAAAAGTAGAGACAGAGAGAAGAAGGTAAGCCAAGAATTAAGGTGTTTCTAATTAAGGGGTTTGTTCTCTCTAATCACGATGGCCAACAAAGGTACGCTATTTATTGTTCTTGAGATGTGCTGAATTCAAGATCCTGTTATATCTGTTTTCCGCATAATAGTTTTAAATACAGATATAGATTTACAGTTGGTATCAGAGCATGGTTTTCTGAATCGATATTTCTTGGAATTTAATTATGTGAAACATACTGGCTTGATAGATTTCTCGACCAACGAACGACGTGAATCGTTGGATCCAATATTCATGTTACTAGTATACAGTCACGTCTTTCTTTTGGCTACTGTTTCATATTAATTAGTTTATAATATGACAAATAAGGTTTTTGTTTCTATGATTGGCATTAAAATTATATTATGAAATTCGCCAATAAGATTTGATATTATCTGTGGCTTCAATGGATCTTTACTGCCGTAGATGTGTATGGTGATTGGGTACCTTGTTTGATTGGAGTAAACTGATTGAAATCAATATGATTAAGGTAATGATTTTGTATTACTCCTAAGTTTGTCTTCTTATATAAAATATATAATAAGATTAAGTTTATGAAGCTTGACATATTACGCACTGTTGTCATTGCCGTCATTGATTCAACGGGCTAATCCGTTTTACTTGTTACTGGATTAGCTACTGTAGAGACTAAGGAGATCCATGATTTCTAAAATTGGACATGAATATTGGGTTTTCTATTATTTATCGTTGAACCCATAAAGTTTTGGATGTGCCGTGTTTGATTTTACACCTTCGTAACTAATAGTTCCACTCATGTTGCTACTGTTCGCATGTGGTGATTGGGCAAATCATTTTATGGTTAATTGATTGACTCTCTCGATTTTATTGAATTATTGCTTGTCTAATCATAATTAATGGGCTGGAAAACATATACATGTTTTTGGTAATGTATGTATGGATATTGTTTTCGTTATGATCATGGTCAGTAAAAGAAATTAAAAAAACAATCATAACTACATGCTTGCAAATTAATCTGTTTTTTGTCAGATTATGTTTTCTGCAATTATGTATGATTCTTTTTTTTAAAGCATTAAATTGGGAAAGTTTTCTATTATTGTGTTACCGTATATGTGAGAGTTATGGTTAGATTGAATGTCATGAACGGATTATCAATCACATAAAAGAATACTTAGTTGTATATTTTATTTTTCGGTAGTAGTGATTGAATAAAATAATGACATTCGCATAACTCGAATAAAAGAATAGAGTATATCATTGGTTAGTTTAATATTTATAGGAATTACTAATTTGGTAGTCACCAAAGTGGCCTAGGTTAGTGAAACTTATAATTATTAAACTACATCAAAGTTTTGTTAAAAGAGTAACAATTAAGTCAATAATATTCTCGATTGCAGTCATAATTACAAGAATAGGACTAGGCCCAAAGGAGAGTCACATTTAAATAATTATGAACTGGGTAAGGTGAGTAATTTATGCAACTTGGCGGGTTAGAATTGGATATCCAAAGATAACATGACTAACTTGATGAGCTGTATAAATTATTTAGACCTACTTAGGTGATTATGTTGCACCTAATTAATAAGTGAACAATAGGTATGCTTAGGCTTCGCCCAAAGGAGGACCTAGGTAATGTCAATAGTTTATCATTATAAATGTTTACAATTCTCAAAGTTTCTTATTAAGTATTGTCCTATTTTATTTCAGTTACAGTTCCTGTTTCACTGCACTCTCATGCATCCAATGCTCCAACCCTCACTGGACCAAATTTTTCGGAATGGTCTGAGCATATT